>JAFVLL020030300.1:0-12058 GCA_021397915.2 Tor tambroides | reverse complement strand
CTGCTCCGCTGGGAGGCCCAGAAGGGAAGCTCTTTGTACCATCTTCCCAGCGACAAGCCCTTCTGGGCTTAGTTCACAAGGTACCGGGCTCTGGACATCCAGGCAGCCAACGGACCCTCTCGCTCCTTCAAGCTCGGTACTGGTGGCCCAGTATGTCCCGTGATGTCATCCGGTACGTCCGTAGTTGTTCAGTCTGTGCCATGTCTTCCACTCCACGCCATCTGCCGGTGGGCAAGCTCGTACCACTCCCAATTCCTCGATGGCCCTGGTCTCATCTGGGAATTGACTTCGTGACGGATCTCCCAGTGTCGGAAGGGAACACCTGCATACTAGTAGCAGTGGACCGCTTCTCGAAAGCCTGTAAATTGATTCCCCTACGTGGACTGCCTACTGCCTTGGAAACTGCCGAACACCTCTTCCATCAAGTGTTCAGGAACTTTGGAGTGCCTGAGGAAATTGTTTCGGATCGCGGTCCACAGTTCATCTCCCGAGTGTGGAAGGCTTTCTTCCGACTACTAGGAGTCACAGTGAGCTTGTCCTCCGGCTATCATCCCCAGACTAATGGCCAGGCTGAACGCAAGATCCAGGAACTTGGACGGTACCTCCAGGCATACTGCCAAGAAGACGAGTTCAGCTGGAGCCGTTTCCTCCCGTGGGCCGTGTATGCACAAAACTCCCTCCGACAGAACACCACCGGCCTCACCCCCTTCCAGTGCATACTCGGTTTCCGACCACTGCTCTTCCCGTGGACGGGAGAGCCTGCGGAGGTTCCAGCTGTTGACTACTGGTTCCAGGCGAGTGAGAGAGTGTGGGACTCAGCCCACATCCACCTCCAGCAGGCAGTGCGGAGACACAAGACCTTCGCAGATGCTCAGCGTGCCCCGACTCCCCTCTATCAACCTGGAGACCAGGTGTGGTTGTCCACCCGTGACCTACGACTCCGCATGCCCTGTAGGAAGCTGAGTCCCCGCTATGTTGGTCCGTTTAAGATCCTGAGGCAGATCAAGGAGGTCACTTACCATCTGCAACTACCTCCTAGGTACCACATTCATCCCACATTTCACGTGTCCCTACTTAAGCCTTGCTCTTCTCCCCCACCAGATCAACATGAGCCAGATGAGCCTCCTCCTCCTGAGTTACTAGATGAACCCTCTGTCTATCAAGTCCGCAACATCCTGGATTCGCGGCGACGGGGAGGCCGGCTGGAATATCTCATGGACTGGGAGGGCTATGGGCCCGAGGAACAATCCTGGGTGGCCTGGGACGATGTCCTTGATCCCATGCTGTTACAGGACTTCCATCCCACTCATCCTGATCGCACCCAGAGGCCGTGGTCGCCCCCGTCGCCGCTTGAGGGCGTCAGGAGCCGCCCCTGGAGGAGGGGATAGTGTCAGAGAGTCACAGCCACAGTCACCGCCGTCAACCGCAATCACCTGTTCACAGTCCCCGCCGTCATCATCAATCACCAGATCCCAGTCACCTGAGTTTTGATCACCTGCACCTGCCGTCCATCATCAGCACTCCTATAAACTCCACACGCTCTCTGACACTCATCGTCCGGTCTACGGTTCACTACACAGAACAGTACCTGACCGTACCGTATGCACTTACCTGTGTCTACTTACCTTATAGACTCTCCAGCGATTCTCCAGCGTATATTCCAGGACTACTGGTTCTCCAGCGATTCACCAGTGTTGACTCCCGCTCTCCCGAGCGCCCGGACTCCTTCCCCCTGAGAACGATAAGGATTTCAGTTCTTGCATGGATCACGTGAATATAACAATTCCCAAGATACTCACCAGCTCGTCACTCTCCTCTCATCAAGCTTTCCCTTCAATAAATATCCCAGTGTGTTACTTACTTGTTGTTTCCGGCTCTCATTGAGACAATGATGCCACCAAAAGCAAGGTATTTTGTGAACTCTTATCTAAAGCAAAAGACAAGCATGCTCCACTCCCATCTACCACACACAAGAGAGAATTGTGTAAAGCCTTTGTAAAAGATGGCTTTTCTAGCTGGTCAAAAGCACTAGAACCTTTCTGTAACAATGCTGCCTAGGTAGGGATTGAACCTGAGTCTCTGTTGCCCTAAGTGTCAGATATTTCCCACTGAACTCCCCAACAGTTGAACCCAAGAGCAGAAAAGCAATGAACCAGGATACTTGAGTTTTCAAAAATAAGAGTGATCTTTACATGAGGAACCATAAAAGATAGAAAGTACAACACAACTAGGAGAGCCAAGCTTCCACAAAACAGAGAAAACAAATTAGACACATGGGTCAAAAAACAAACAAACAAACTAAAAAAAAAAAAAACTAAAAAAAAAAAACACAAGGTACAGACTTCTCTTAAGAGCTGGTCACTGGATGAACATAGACTAAGGACTGAACACAAAGGCAGGGAACAAACAAACATAAACACAGGAGAATGGAATCAAGACTAACAAACAGGGCACTGAGCAGGGTTTGGGGCATTGACATCATCTGCAGGAAAGCAGAGTATAGAGCTCAGGGTGTAAGTGCTACCTGCAGGCCTGGAGGGAGCATGGCATTGAGGGCTCAAGGCTCTGATCAGGAGGGGAACAACAACCCAGACACGTCATCTTCATAGATTCAGGTGTCATGAAAGATCACATCGACACTGTGCTGCGGTTAATATTGCTAGCGCTGCCAACGCTCTACATTCAGACAGACACAAGCAGATGGATGACACAAGAATTGCTTCATTGTTTGGTTTATCATCCATTCATTTTTTAAATTTTTTTGTTGCATGCCAGGGATTGGCAATTCGAGGGAACACAAATGAGGATTCTAATTCAGTTAATAAATTTATGAGCGCAAATTGTCCAAGTGCTGAAGTCATCGTTGGCTCATAAGGAATTACTGAGTAGCAGGTCATTCTGTAATTTTGATGCATCTTTACTGCTGCAAAATCTTAATTTTCCGCCAGGGATCCATAAATGCTATATCCTACTATTCTCAGCTTGTTGCCTGTCCACTGACAGTTTAAGAGACTTCGTGGATTTTAGGGCTGTTTAATGACCTTTATTTCTGGATCTCTCTGAGACGCACACAAAATAAATAAATAAATTATATAAATTGATATTGAAAGGACCACCCATTAGTCCAAAGATGGAATCCAACAGCATGGGTGAAAGTATGATAGGTGTGTAGGTCTTTTATCTGCTCTTTTGTAAATTTTGTGGATTCATGATGAATTTGATTCTAGCTCCATGTTAAATCTGACTCCAATTCCAAGTGATCATTAAATTTAGACTGTTTCTATTTAGGAACTAATCGCAAATATTGGTTATGTATTAATTTAGAAATTTGTTTATTTTGGATATCCCGTCCTTTCAATTATCCGTTCATTAAGGACCTGATGTCGCACAGAGTCTCATGACAGCTGGGGTCACGGATTTCACAGTCAAAAATTCTCCAGTCGGATTTTAGTCAGGGGGTGTAAGTTGACTAATACCTTTACAAAAAGTGTAGTTTAGTTAATCTCTTTCATACAACTTGCTAAATCAGTGATGAACATATGTCAAAAGGTCTTTGCCCCATGCCTACTGCTCCATTCATTCATGAGTCTTCAGTTTGGCTCCATTCATTCATGAGTCTTCAGTTTGCTCTATCCTGACCATAGATTTGAGGTAACATCAGCCTCCACGTGATCTACTAGTCATAATGGTTTCATGAGAATCCAAAATAAATTTTATTTGTCAGGTAAGAATGTACCATGACAATTACATAATTAAACAATACGAATCCAATTCAGAAACAATAAATAAATAACAGAATCTAAGAGTGAGAGATGCATACCTGATAACAAAGTGTGAGTGTTCTGGGAGCAGAGCTCCAGAGATTTCACACACACTGTGCAGGGGTTTGCTGGTTACAGAATCACAATAACTATTTTGCCTCTTAAACACTCAGACCACAACAAATAAATCTTCAAGTCTAAGTTGTAAAACACAGAGGGCCTTTGGGTTGGTCAGAACCCCTTGACCCAAGGGTCACACCTAGCCAGAGATAGGAAAATACAGATTTGTGAGAATCATCCTCAAATTTAATCCTAAACTTGGTAAAACAATTATCTTTAGTTAAAATAGGTTTCAAGCCTCTCAAATTCAAAAGGTTTACTGCAGCTTAACTAGAGCATGGCATTTACAACACCAAGGTCATGGATTCCCAAAGAATGGAGATACTTGTATGCTAATGTATACGATGCATGCACTGTATATAAGGATCTGCCAAATGCATTAATGTTATGTAAATGAAGACAACATGTTGCTTCTCATTTTCATAAAGTTGACTGGCAACTATCTCTGCACACACATATGGCTAGAAATTCCCAATTCTCTTTGAAAATTAATGATATCCAGTTGTTTTGTTGCTAAAAATTGCTCTCACTGCCTTTCATTTGTAGAGTGATCTCAATAACGCACATTTCTGAATGTGATTTCAAGAGGATGTGGTACAAATTGGGGCAGCTTAGACCGGTCATAATCTTGACTCCTTTGGCTGTTTCAGTGGTAAATCTGCATACATAATTGGAGCCAAACAATCTCAATTTAGAACAAAAAATGCTTTCAGTTTAGAGCCCCGCAGAGAGAGGCCTGTGTTTACATACACACACAAATGCAACTAAGCACTCCCAGTCCCACAGACTCTCTCAATTACTACCAAATTCAAATGTAAATTTGGATTAGATCTTATCCAGTTGACACATGTAAGGAAAAACTTGAAGAATGTTTGATCTCAATACATTATGCAAAGAGCTGTAAGATTATCTGGGCATGGTAAGTGAAATGCTTTCTAAGATGGAAACACCTCAGTTGTCCACCATCCTACACTTTTTGTTTACCAATGCTTTTCCTTTATAGTAATCTAAAAAGACAACTCTCAGAATAGTTTAGCATGGTAATGAATATGACAGTTCTAATGTATTTAGTCTTGGCAGAATAGATCTGCGACACTGCTGCTGCTGCTACAGAGCAAGGACAGAGGCCTTGTCCACACTAATGTGTTTTCTTTTTCTCTCCATTTTGTCCTTGCATCCACACTGAGATGTTGTTTTTGTCAAGGAAAGCAGAGCTTTTTGAAAATGCTCTCCAAAGTGGATAAATTTGAAAATTGAGTTTTCGCTTTGTTGTGTGGACTTTGGATCGGAGGCTTTTGAAAATGACGATGCATTTTTAGTCATGTGACGCATATTGTACCAATAGATAGCTACTGGACGAGTCAGTGAATGATGAGATACAGTATTTTAGGCGAGTTTCAGTGTGGATGAGAAACTTTTGGAAAACGCTAATGTGGACGGAGAGCGTTTTGAAATGAAAACCCCACTTTCAAATGTGTCCAGATTAATGTAGATGTAGCCAGAGACTTCCTACTGCTAGTACATTCACAGACAAGCTGATTATCCTACAACAAAGAAGGAGAAAAAAGCGTGAGATGACAGTAAGGTAATGAGGACAGCATTAAGCAGATCTACTGCCATACAGCTCTGGAAAAAAGAAACCACACAGGCACACCTCATTCTGCTAAATGAAGTACTGATTAGGTGATGACCTCAACAAAATCTTATTTAACAAGGAAAAGTAAAAATAAAAAATAAAAAAAACCCCGCTGTGGTCATCACTGTCCTTTTGCAATAAAACCAGTGCTAGGAGTAACTATTGACCATGCCAAAAGAGTTCTGAGTGAGGAAAAGAAGGGTTCAATTCTGGCTTTACTGGCAGAGAGTCAGGTTGTCAGGTTGCTTTTATCCTTTAAATTTCAAAGACAGTGGTTCATAAGAACAAGGTCAAGCTTCAGACATTGGGGATAACAAAGCTATAGACCAGCAGAGGGTGAAAACGACTCTCCACTGACTGGGATGACCGCCAAGTCGTGCAAAGCTGAAAAAAAAAATCAATGAGAGGAAAATAAGAGCCAGGCTGAGGACTGGAGTAAGGTCATCTTCTCTGATGAGTCCAGTTTTCAGCTTTGCCCAACACCTGGACATCTAATGGTTAGATGGAGACCTGGAGAGGCCTACTAGCCAAAGTGTCTCACACCCACTGTGAATTTTGGTGGAGGATCGGTGATGATCTGGGGGTGCTTCAGCAAGGCACATTTGTCTTGTGAAGGGTGCATGAATCAAGCCACGTAACAAGGTTGTCCTGGAAGAAAACTTGCATCCTTTCTGCTCTGACAACCAACTCTGCGGATTGGTTTTTCCAGCAGGACAGTTCTCCATGCCACACAGCCAGGTCAATCAAGGTGTGGCTGGAGGGCCACCAGATCAAGACCCTGTGATGGCCAGTGGAGAGCATGCCAAGATACATGAAAGCTGTGATTGAAAATCAGGGTTACTCCACCAAATATTGATTTCTGAACTCTTCCTGAACTCAATACTAAAGTTAAAACATTAGTATTGTGTTGTTTAAAATGTTTAAAAATGAATATGAACTTTTTCTTTGCATTATTTGAGGTCTAAAAACACTGCATCTTTTTTGTTATTTTGAATAGTTGTCATTTTCTGCAAATAAATGCTCTAAATGACAATATGTTTATTTGTAATTTGGGAGAAATGTTGTCAGTAGTTTATAGAACAAAACACATAAAACTCATACTTATAAACAGTAAAACCAGAGAAACAACTAGTCACTTATTAGCATATTATTAGCATATTGGCTGATTATTAGTACTTATCAAGCACATATTAATGCCTTTTTCTGCATGACCGTATTTTAGATCTCTTAATCCTATCCCATGACTAAATTTAACAACTACCTTGCTAAATATTAATAAGCAGCAGATTAGGAGTTTATTGAGGCAAAAGTTGTAGTTAATAGTTAACACTGAGAATTGGACCTTAAAATAAAGCCCAAACAAACAAACTAAATTAACTTGTACAGCCATATTATCTTTGCGAGCACAGACAGTTTTATATTATATTATATTATATTATATTGTATTATATTATATTATATTATATTATATTATATATTTATCACTAAAAAATAAAATAAATAAAAAATTGTTGTTTGCAGTAATAATGGTCAATTGTTCAATCAGTAATAAAAAAATATTAAAGATTAAAAGATAAGCTTTAAAAAGGATTGCACAATTGCACAGTAGGTGGCAGTATGCACTAAGAACGTGACTTGCCATTTAAACAAAAGGATTATCTTGATTTTTCTTAGTGTCCATTTCCATGGTGACTCCTGGATTTGGCACTCTGCTGAGAATATCTTTGTGCCTTCATCATGAACATATTCTGAGTTGACTGAATTTACTCCTAGCTGTGTTTTTGGAATCAATTATGAGTAAGGTAGGTTTAGGGTATGTTGGTAAGTGTGATGCATCTTTCCAACTAAAATTTCCTGAAATAAATGACACACACCAGGGTTGTTGTTCTAGGCCAACAAAGTGCTTCCAACTTTTCCTACTGGAACTATATATCAGTCACTTTTCATCTGGAAACACAGATGAGAACGCTTTTGCTGTGGGTTGGCAGTTTTGAAACTTTCAAGAATGGACACTAGAGGCGCTAACCGTTTTTTTTTTTTATTGCGTAACAAGAACATTAACACAACATACATATATAGAGGATCACAATGTTCAAATATTATCAACTATTATCAATTACATTCATAATAGTATCAAAGGAACAAAAAAAAAAAAAAACTACATTTAACATTCAATATCAATCCAAAACATTTGGGTAAATACACAATCATAAAATACGTGTTTTATGGATTCTTTCAAGTAAGATGCATGTAGTCTCCATGGGCCTCATTTATAAAGTGTGCGTACGCACAGATTTGATCTTCTTTGACATGGAAAAGTGCTTAGAGTTACGTCAGGGTCTGAGTAGACGTACACACTTTTTCTTGTCGTAGTATTGCAGGTTTTTTAAAATGTAAGCTGTTCTTGCAGCTTGCTGTTCTAAATTATGATGATTGGTGATATTTTATATGTTAATGACATTAATTAGGAGTCATTTACAAGGCAGAGAGCTGAAACCATTCAATTGCACGCAATCTCAAGATCATTGGCGATTCACAGATTTCACATCTGAAAGAGAGGCGTATGCGCGTTTTCTGTTCGTACATTCATTCTATGAATCGCACATACGCATATCTGAGAAATGATCGTAAGATCAAATTTAGGATGGTTTCTGTGCAACATTTTATAAATGAGGCCCCATGACTCTAAAAATGTTTGCAACTACTTGTCTCACTGGGTAAATCAAATGAATAACTTTATATGTAACTTTAACTATATTGGTGAGACAGTATTTATTGGGTAAATTACTTCTTTCCATTCTTTCCAAAAGACTTCTTTCCATTCAATCTGAGCATATAACAAAAGGTTTGCATTTAGGCAATAATGTGGTTCTACATAATTTTTTTAATATAAAAGTTATTCAATTTTCTATCTATAATTTTCATACCATAATTACTTAACTGATTAGTATATAAGGGGATAGACTCAGAAAATATATTGCCAGACAAAAGCTTAATAAGGCCACTAGAAATGGCATCAAATACTACTGCAAACTCTTTAGCAGTTATAGGGATCTTATAATAATTAAGGAATTCACAGTAATTAAAGAAATGTCCATTATTCTTGAATAACTGTCTCACAAAGATTATACCATTATTGTACCAGTTTCTGTAAAATAAAGACTTATTTTTAAACATAATCATATTAAGAGTTATGTGGAGAAAAGTTATACTTAAAAATGAGCATCCATAATAAACAAACCAAGAAACCTTTATCAGAACCTTATTAACATCAAAACCCCCCCCCCCCCCCCCAAAAAAAAAAAGAAAAAAAAAAAAAAAAAAAAAAAAAAATAAATAAATAAATAAAATAAGATAAAAAATTCTGAACCCCCTAGCTTGTTAAAAGTTAACTCAGGGATGACATTCCAAATTTTGCCTTTAAATTTCAGGTAGTTCTTAACCCATTTGTTCTTAAATACACAGTTATCAGTACTAAAGTCCAGTACATTAAGATCACCATCTGCAATTGGATTGCACAAAATGGTCTTTTTTAAATAATGTGGCCTGTTCTTCCAGCAATCTGTTCTTCTGGCAGCCTTGTCGTATACTTCTACTGATTTTAAACCTTGATGTTGTTCCATATGATAGCTTAATTGAGCTTTTACAGTCATTCTATAGTGTCTGAATAGCTTTTTTTAATATATATATTTTCCAAAACCAAAATAAAATGAAAGGTCTTCAACATAATGTTATAATCGATAGTATTAAATTCTTTAAAAAAATCAACAAATAAAATACAACTATTATCTGTAATAAATTCGTTGTAGTCAATTAGGTCTAAATTGAGCCTAATATAGAGGCGACTAACTGTTGGGGGGAACCTGGTCTCTGTGACGACATCACACCATCACGGGGAGTTAACCCTGCTCTTCTAAATGGCTTTTGTAGCTTTTTGGTAATATATTATGGGTTAATGACTGGAATGCAGGCCAGGTAAGGGAGAATTAATTTTTATATATATTTTGCAGCAGTATGTTCAAAGTGAGACAGTGCAATTAAAGTTTAGACAATGCAATTATTCCATGTCTGTCAGCTATGTTTCAATTTTTGTAGCGTTGATAGCATTATGTTTTTGTTTGTTTGTTTTTTAATTCAGCCCTGCATGGTACTGTAAAATTGATTTCATTTATTTAGCTATTCATATATCGGCTATTCATATATATTTCATATATTTAGCTATTTATTGTTAACAGTGATTATTTTTCTCCATGTCTCTCAGGTTGAGAACCTGCAGGAGCAGTTAAAAGACAAAGACAAACAGTTGGACAGTTTGGGGGACAGAATGACGTCTCTGCAAGCCGACTCCAGCAACACGGACACAGCTCTCATTACACTGGAAGAGGCTCTCTCTGAGAAGGTGATGAATATATATGAGAGAACAAGAGCATCAGTGTGCTCATTTATTTACTGTCAGTTGTTACATCATACAAATAAACATCAGACACCATAAGGCAGGGGTTCCTTAGATCCTGAACCCAGAGCATTACTTACCTGCAAGTCATTTAAAAAAAGCCCTCTCAGTGGTGCTGCTGGATTTGGGCGTCCAGGACCTGTGCTTTTTTTTTTTTTTTTTTTGTGCCTTTTTTCTCATTAGGTTTTGATGTCAGGTAATTTCCCCCACAATTTAAATAAATCAGAGCTGCAATCTGACATATAACTCAAACATTATTAAGAAACTAGAGGATTCATTGACTTTTACTAAGAGTTGAACTTCATCCACTGAATATATCACAGAAAAAAAGAAAACACACTTGCACTCTATAAGACATCAGCCTGACCACCTGCGGTTCTTGCAAAACTCTTAAGACACAATGTTATATTCTTATATAAATATTCTTTTATGTAATCACTGAGCATGTATGAGGCTAAGAAACTGGGACCATTTCAATTTTATTTCCAGTAATAGTCATTCATACATACATACATAAATGAACAAACCTTGCTGATGTAACATTTAAACATTATTTTGAAGAATATTTATTCAAATCTGGTCTCCACAAAGCCCTGATTATCTACTGACTCTAGAACTGCTTCAATGCCTACTCGAAAAACTGACCATTTAGATTGAGACACATTGAGGGGCTGTCTACACAACACAGTTTTCAACTAATAACGGAAAGCTTTTAGTGTGTTTTGGTATTTACATGACAACAGCATTTTGAGGACCTGAAAATGATACCGTTACCATTACAAAAACACATTTTTTGTGTGTTTGGTCTATAGGCATAATACAGCACCCATGTGAACGCTGATTGTTTTCACAAAGTTGTCATCTGCATGCAAAACCTTTCAAAAACACATAGTAAAAATGTTTCGGTTTTTAGTACATCATTGTAGATGTAGCTTTAATTTAGACAGTTCTAGATTTCAAACTACCACAATCTAGGAATGGAGCACCATTTTCAATTGCTGCCACCTTTGTTCTTAACCAAAAATGAAAACACTATTTACAGTATATAATTGACTAACCACTACTTTCTCTTCTGCAACAGATAGAAGAGGCAGAAATGTATAAGAATGAAAATAAGGAACTGAAAAGCCAACTTGCCTCCCTACAAGAGCGTCTCTCAGAGAAAGAGGTATGTGAGTAGAAATGTCAGAGGACACCTAAACCTTATGGTTATTAAACTTCACAGCAGGCTCATTTGCAGCTTTCTAAATGTCATTGTTAGAATGCTTGTGTTTGACACATCCAGACACACACAAACATGTTATTCAGGTCATGGTTGTAATTGTGTTGCTGTTGGCCATTTCATGTGACGCAGACACCGTCAGGGGCAACTTGACTAAAAACATGCACCACTTTTACTCAGAATTTCAGTCCAAAGACCTACATTGTTATCACTAAGCAACTGCTCTGTTTAACTTGTGGTTATAAAACATACCAGATTTATATATAACATGAACATTGTATATTTACATTTCCACTGATTTTATGTAATTTGTGAGATGTAATCAAAATACAAATAAAGATAGATATTCTCTTACACTTTTCTGTTTAACACTAACTTGGTAAATCGCACAGTGACTCAAGTTTTAATGTTAAGTCATAGAGAGAGAGAGATGAGGTGAGGATCTAACCACAGCCTATTTAAGATATGAAGAAATTCAGCAGGTAACACAGTCCAATGCCAACTGTAAGTGCAACAGCTCAGTCAAACATGTGCAGTTTTATCATGACAATTCTCTGAAGATTTTAGCATGGTAATAGATATGACAATGTTAATGTATTTGATCTTTGGTGGAATAGATCTGCTACGCTGCTGCTGCTGTTGGTTATTGCTGTTGTTGTAGATTGTTGCTGCTGCTGCGAAGCAAGTACAAGAACTTACTACTGCCAATACATTAGCCGACAAGGTGCTGTGAGTATTTAAGACAGGGGTCACCACACTCGGTCCTGGAGAGCTGGTGTCCTGCAGAGTTTAGCTCCAACTTGCCTCAACACACCTGCCTTGAAGTTTCAAGTATACCAAGCAAGACCTTGATTAGCTGGTTCAGG
>JAFVLL020030299.1:0-42743 GCA_021397915.2 Tor tambroides | reverse complement strand
ACACACTACAGAAAAAGATAGAAATAACTGATTTCAAACCATTTTTTGTTGGTGAAAATACTTATGGCCTAAGACTTTTGCACAGTACTGTATATATATATATATATATATATATAACTGCGTGTATATGTATACGTGTGTGTGCGTATATCTATACACACATACATATATATATATATATATATATATATATATACACACACATATACATACATAAATTTAAACACATTAAGAAAACTGCTTTCATTAAATTGTTTTTGGTTAAATACTTTGACCTTTGTAAGTGAAACCTGAGACGAAAAATCCATATTTTCAATATACAACTTTTTAGAAGTTAAAAAAAAAAAAAGTTTCTACCAACTTCAACTTTTTCTCTCATCTGAGTCTGACCAAAATAAAGCAAACTTTAAGTATTGAGCGGTTTAGATTTTTATCTGTTAATAAATACAGTGCAATACAATTAAGGAATGGTTCACCAGCACTGATAAAACAGAGTTTTTTATATAATTAGACAACTTTATTATATGAGAAAAGTGAAAATAACTGTTGCAAAATCAATAAAACTACAAGATCACCAAATTTACCAAACCAAAAAAAAAAAAAAGTACACAATTCCTCAAAGAAAAAAAACTGTACAAAATGACAGTGATTGAAATAAGATTCTCATTATCGTCTTTTCTGGAAAATATTTCCCCTTCCTCCTGGCCCTCCTCGACCTCGGCCCCTTGCTGCGACTGCAAAGGAAAGACAAACAGTTAGTGGTTTCATCTTATGCATTTCCCATGAAAAGCATTAACTTGTTCAACGTACAAATGAGGACAATGGAAGCAATCAAAATTATCAAAAGAGCAATGATATGCAAGTGCTATAAGTCTCAGTTAGCTTAACGCAGTACACATAGCAAGGTTTTTTTTTTTTTTTAATAAAATTATATAAACAAAAAGAAAACAGATAGAATAGAAAAAGAATAGAGCAAGCTAGTGTTAGAGGCATTTTTTGCTTTTGTTAATTGTATAATAAATAAAAAAAACAAATGGATAGAATACAAAAAGATTAGTAAAGCATGTTAGGGTTTTTTTTTTTTTTAAGAAAACAAGCAGTAAATGAAGAGTGCAAGTCTAAAAGGGACAAGTTTTTTTGTCTTTTTTTTTTAAAGAATAGAATTAGAATAAGGAGTGCTAGAGTTAGAGTGTCAAATAAAGCTGGAAGTGATGTGTTTTTAGCCAATTCTTGAAGATGGCTAAGGACTCAGCTGCTCGGATTGAGTTTATTCAACCAGGACTGACTTACTACCCATTATGCCCTTGGCATGTAGGGCAGCAACAAAAGTCTTCCATTCCTGTCTGTTTTGGGCCAGCTACTGGATGGTGCCCCAAGCGTGGTTAGGTTCTTTAGTTCTTGTTCTACAGTCCGGTGCCAGATGTACTTTGGTCTGCCTCTCTTACGTTTGCCTTCTGGTGTCCAAAAAAGGGCTATTCCACCAGGAGGGAACATTTAATTTAAAAGTCCATGAAAGTGATTTTGTGCCTCTTTGGGACGGCACAATAAAGCATCGTTCACTTGCAGAACACAAGCTTCTAGAGGGCACATAAGTCTGAAGTAATGAATTTAGGTAAAGGGGTGCAGAGCCAGTGGTGGTTTTGTAGGCAAACATTAATGCCTTGAATTTTATGCGAGCAGCTATTGGTAGCCAGTGCAAATTGATAAACAGAGGTGTGACATGCATTCTTTTTGGCTCATTAAAAATTAATCTTGCTGCCGTGTTCTGGATTAATTAAGGTTTGATAGAACTGGCTGGAAGACCTGCCAAGAGAGCACTGCAATAGTCCAGCCTGGACAGAACAAGAGCTTGAACAAGGAGTTGAAGCATGTTCCGAAAGAAAGGGCCTGATCTTTGTGATGTTGAATAAAGCAAATCTGCAGGACCGGGCAGTTTTAGCAATGTGGTCTGAGAAAATCAGCTGATCATCAATCATAACTCCAAGGTTTCTGGCTGTTTTTGAAGAAGTTATGGTTGATGTGCCTAACTGGATGGTGAAATAATGGGTTTGATGGAACCACAAGCAGTTCTGTCTTGGCAAGGTTGAGTTGAAGGTCTTTCATCCAGCAAGAAATGTCTGTTAGATAAGCTGAGATGCGAGCAGCTATCGTCGGATCATCAGGATGTAATAAGAGGTAGAGTTGAGTGTCATCAGCATAGCAGTGATATGAAAAGCCATGTTTCTGAATGATGGAACCTAGTGATGCCATGTAGACAGAAAAGAGAAGTGGTCCAAGAACTGAGCCCTGAGGCACCCCAGTAGTTAGATGTTGCAACCTGGACACCTCACCTCTCCAAGGTACCTTGAAGGACCTATCTGAGAGGTAAGACTCAAACCACTGGAGTGCGGTTCCTGAGATGCCCTTTGCCAATAGGATTGACAGGAGGATCTGGTCGTTAACCATGTCAAAAGCAGTGGACAGATCCAGCAAGATAAGTATTGAAGATTTGGAATCTGCTCTTGCCAATCTTAGGGCTTCAACAATTGAGCAAAGCAGTCTTGGTTGAATGTCCACTTCTGAAACCAGACTGCTTGCAACAAATGACATATAAACAAATTACAAACCGTGTTCAGTGCTTTTTTGAAGGACATTTAAATTAAATATAAATAATAAAATTAATTTAATATTTATATAAAATTTAAACAAAGGCAACTGCTTTAATTGCTAATGGTACTAAAATGTACTAGATGCTCCAACAAAATCATTTGGGACTATACAAATAATTAATGCGGCTAACAAGCATTTGACATTGCAACCACTGAAAAACACAGCATAACTGCAGTTACTGTAATGAAGTCAAAGATGCCATAAAAAGGTCCAACCTTGAGCTTTGAGAATAGCAGCTTTGCCTCTTCCAGCTCCTGCACCTTGGTTTTTGTTTTTCATGCTCTTCAACATGGGGGCGTTTTTCAACATGTCAGGCAGAATGAGGAAGCGTATTTTGCTGCCGCGAATGTATACCTGCTCCAGCTGGGACACTCTGCCATCTCGATATGTCACTGTAATGTTGGACATCTGATTCAAATAAAACATAAGCCAAGTTAGTTTCATTATCAAGACTCCCTGCACAAAATCTATATTTAAGTTTAAAGTAAATGTTTGGATAATGTAGATGCAATGCAGTATAATGTGATTCAGCAGTACCTGGCAGTTCATGTTATCCTCTGCTTCAATCAATTTGCCTCTGTACACCTCACCCGTGTTTGTCTCGCAGGTCACGATGTGACCCTCTGCTTCATGCAGGACTTTGATGGGAACACCAATAGACATGTTTTAATCTGAAGAAAAAAAAAATGTAATTAACACCAAATAACTAGAGGTGAAAGAGTTCAGAGAGAATACTAATTCTTAAGTGTTCGAGTCACTTAAAAAGATCCGATTCATTAGAACAATTCGTTCGGGAATCGGACTACACTGGTCCCGCTTTACTTTTGATTCAATAAAACGAACCGGCTCATAAGAATCATTCATTCAGGAATCATGTTCTGTGCATTTTACACCTCCACGCACAAAAATGGAACGTCATGAAAACCATTCTTGGTATTTAATGAAGTTAGCTTATACTGACTTAAATACCTAAACTAACATATTCCCAATGAATCTGTAGACTGGTCTCAAGCGAGTCGAATACATAAACCAAGCAAACAATGAATGTCTGAAATGGACGTTGTAGTTCCGCTAAAGCCTCGAACAGACCCAGCAAGACCGTGTACTTTCGTGAAAGACAAAACTATAGACTACAAATAATAGGTTTATATCATAAAACATTACAGTACCTTGTATCAACGGCTTCGTAGAGAACCTCACAGTTAAACAACGTGATTATTTGCGGCGTTTTCCCGCTCCCACAATGCAGCTGAATGCAGAAGCCCCGCCCTTTCCTGAAACCCTGTTGCATTTTGGGAGTTGAAGTCCTATTACGTACTAAGTAAAATTCAGGTCAATGTAAACAAGAATCAGACACCTCAGAATTACACAAGAGGGCAGTATTGAATTGTGGATATTATCCAAAACACTGTCATTCAATTTAATCTTTTATTTAAACGTCACAATTAGCAATTATTATAATAAACAGTTAAAAAAAAATCAGACGTCTTTGTCAGTTCAGCATTTATTTCTGGATGCTATAACTGAATTTAAAACATGTAACATCTTTAATTTTTGTGCACGAAATACATATTTGACACAGATTTCAAAAACGATTCTGAAATAACTACTTTTTATATGAGACAGGCTACATGCCACATATTAAACAATAAATTGTTAAACAATGGGGGGAAAAAAAGCTTTGAGAATTCATTTGTCTGGTTTTGACATCATCAAGATTCATTGCTCTAGTCTGAGACATTGTGCAAGGCAGCAATATACTGTCTAAATTTGTTCTGTCATCCTGGTGCTTGATAGACTGATTCTGTGTCTATTGTTAGCAGTAGTATTTTCCTCTTTGTCTGTAAATCACGGCAGAACAAGAGACCTGTTCAAAATGGGCCTAACTGACGAACCAAGACAGGAAGTATTACGTCTGCCGATTCTGTTTATTAATTGAATGTTCCTGTTTTCCTGAATTTAAGGGAAGTGGTAAAAACTAATAATGGACTGAAATGGTGAAATTGTGGTCAAAGATAGCTTTTTTTTTAACACAGGCCTACCACATAATGTTGTAACAGCAAATTCCTATAAACCCACCTCCCCATGCCAAAGATATTTAACCTACTTTATTTATTTTGTATCAGATATGTTACAATGTTATCTAAGGAATTTTATCATTGGTAAGATGGAAAAATTAAATTATTCTCTTTAAAAACATGTCATGTCATGTTTAACAGGAATTTGTAACTGTTTATCAAACAGTCTCTTTCTGTGACCTGAAATTGCCCTCATGAGATTGAACCTGACGTTCTGAAGGATTTCACCTGCATCAGATCCACAAAAGAGCAAAAAGTCAATTCAACCAATTACAAACAGTGACATAGTGGAATGGGTGGGTATGTGTCCGTTGACTACACAGTAACTCTCAGCAATGTCTTCAAACCTCATTTTAGCAGCAGAATGAACCTGCCAGCTGCTACTGATCTATGTGACAAGCTGACAGTCTGTTAGCTTCACTCCCATCTGATTTAGACTACAAGCATTCATGATGGAAGAAGATAAATTACTGCGTAAGCCCAAAGATTTGTTTTTGTAAAGAACATCTGTCTCATTAAAAAATGGTGCTCTCAACACAAAATCAAACCATGCCTCTGCTGAGCTGACTGACATTTCTCAGCTAGAATCAACAAACCACTAGATTTGAACTGATATATACTATAACTAGGGCTTGACATTAACACCCACCAACCCACCAAATGAGGGTGGATTCCAGCGGCGGGTAACACAGTCACTCACACTAGACACTTTGGCGGGTTGAATTTAGCTCGACATTAATGCTTGTCCAGGACAAGTAGATTTTTTTAAGGGGCAAGTGAAAGAAGATAATTTTACTTGCCCGACCGGACAACTATGGAAGCCCGTTTCCGCCACTGAATAAAAATTTTTTAAAAAGGTTATTGCGACTTTTTATCTCACAATTCTGACTTTTTTTTTCACAGAATTGTGAGATATAAACTCGAAATAGCGAGTTATAAAGTCAGAATTGCAATTGCGAGTTAAAGTCCAGTTTTGAGGGGGGACTGATATGTTCTGACTTTATTTCCCAGAATTGCGAATTTGTCTCGCAATTGCAAGTTTATCTCATACCCTGAGAAAAAAATAAGAATTAACAAATAACTTGTCTTCACTTATATGAGAAAAACAGAATGTGATAGAGAAAAAATCAGTCATCTTTCTTTTAATTTTTGTCTGAAAAAATAGTGTTCATCATAGAGTATCTATTCAGATTAAAGATCAATTGCATCTGAAATTTCACAGAATGTCTCTCTGATAATCAATAGTTCAATTAATGATGATCAACAAGATCAAAAACCAGTTGAAATGCATGAATGAATCAGAGAATCTTTATTATAAATCAAAACAATGAATTGCACACAGAAGAAAGAACAAAACATAATTGTTTTTTATATTATAGCATCATGCATGCCTTATATGGAGCCTTCAGTGATAAAGTTGTAACTACATATTGAACACATGCACATTTAATAGAACGCTGAGGACCATGCAGAAGTTGTTAAGTTGAGGACATGTGTAGTCAGGAATACCAAGGGCTGTTAGCAGCAAGGCTGCTAAATATTTCTAATCAATCTTTTCCTGGCACAACAATTTTTAAGATTAAGTTATAAAGGCTACCACTAACACCTTTCTTCCATTTTTATCACAAATAATTCTGAGGAAATACATTTTGATAGTTTCATATGCAAATGATGTCAATCATACAGCATTTTTCATATAGTTATTTATTACCTGAAGATAACTTGAAAAACACACATAAACCATATATTTTCGCAATCGTGTGTTTATTGTCTTCACGTTTCATCAGTAAAAATGTTTCTGCTTTTATTCAGCTCAGCTACAGCGATAGCCGTGTGAGTTTGTCCATATTAGGGATTTCCTGCATGTCATAAGTTTCTGCAGGAGAGCACCCTCTGAATTTGAGTATGAATGAAACATGCACTGCAGGAGAGTGTTCAGCTCTCCTGATATTCACATCTCCTCATTTTGGATACGAATAAAATCTCAGGTCATGTCTCTTTTAATTTAAATCTAGATTTAAATCTAGAAACCTCTATGTGAAAACACCTGCTCAAGCTTGAATAAAGTGCGGGGGACAAATTTACATTTTATTAAAATTAATATTAAATATTAAAAATGCAGCTAACGTAGTTCTACACACAGCAATAAAAACAAAGGTGCTTGTTCTCTTTCGTTCTTGCTGTTTAATTGGGAAAAGTTTAAAGCGTGTCGAGGTGTCTTGTCTTTTTTATGTTATCTGACTAAAAACTATTCATACTTTGAACTATTATTAATTCAGTATTTATTTAAAAAACGTAGAGTGCCTTAAAAATAATTATCACAACACTGGTAAAACAGGCTTGTACTGATTTTCTCATCCTCCAAATTATACTTATCAATCCTGTTTTTATAATCATTATCATTCAAAAAATGAATAAATTCAGAACAGGATTAGAATAGAATTCTATTTTAAATAAGACAGGAATATTTTTTTCTACAACAACAACAGTAGTGATTACAACAGCAAAACCACCATACCCTGTAAACTCAACAACAACAACAACAACAATAATAATAATAATAATAATAATAATAATAATATCATTCCAGAGTAATTAAGAAGTGCAAAAAATGTCTTTAACATTTAAACTTAAAATGGTCTTTCTGTTCTGTGTTTCTTTTTCAACCAGCCATGGCATTTGCTGCTACCAGTACAGACGACTCATTTCGATACATATCAGCCAATAGGGTCTGGCTGCAGACTTGCACTTGTACCCCCAGTACTTGCACTCTCAGACTTGCACTCTCAGACACCTGCGCTCGGGCGAGTGACGTCACTGCAGTCTTTTTTTATTTGGTTCTATTTATTGATTATTTTTTTGTTTGAATCTCAACATTTTACAACAGTAGCAAGGTGGAAGACAAGAACTAAGAAATTAAATTACAATACTTGCTGACTGCCGCTTGCACTTTCCGCTACATGACGTCACTGCATTCACACAAATCGTGGTGCTGCCAGTGGAGACAAGACGCTGTGGTGGTTAAACGATTAAAACTAATTTAGTACACAACGAACAGGGTCCTGCAAGTTATCTGTAGGAGAAAGACAAGACCCGCAAACTGTACAGAACAGCAGAATATGAATGCAATGCAATGTATTAAGATACATAAGTGCAATTAAAAGATCAAATTCGATGTATAGTTATTATTAAATGTACTACAAGGCAAGCAGACGGCCATGAACAATACGCAAACTTTCACTTTTCCTCCCATACAGCAAAACGCTTAATGTGGAATAATGGACTAAATTTAATATAATAATAATAATAATAAGAAGAAGAAGAATAAGAATAAGAATACGAATAAGGGACTTAAGGGTATTCTGTAGTCTTTGACTAAGATGATAAAGACAATTCATTAGCCTATAAGTCTTGTTGTTGACGCAAAGTATATACAGACCAGCAGATATGAACGTGCATTATGAAATGCATTAAGTGATATTAAAAGGATGCAATGCGTTAAATTGCACATTAAACGTTTTCCTCCCACAGAAAATCCTTTTAAATAAAACACGTAATATAGCTTAATGGACAAAGACAATGATATAAAAGAGCTGTAGACAGTTTATTCTATATGGAAAAATGCTTAACGTGAAACTTTGCGTGTTGTGTTTATTCTGGGCTCACCTGCTTGCCTGTACATATTAGTTATGTATATTTTAATAATGATGAGGAGCATATTGAGTTTGCTCTTTATCATCTTAGTCCATGATGCTACAGTACATTATCCCACGTTTTGCGGTATGGGAGGAAAATACTATATACATATTCATTATATTAACAAACTGTATATTAACACATTAAGCCATATTAAGTGTTTATGGTTTTCTACGGGAAGAAAATGCTTAAGGAGAAACTTTGCGCATTGCATTCGTATTCTGCTGTTTTGTAGCCACGGATTTGCGGGTCTTGTCTTTTTCTCCTACAGATAACTTGTAGGACCCTCTTCGTTATTGTACTAAATTAGTTTTAATCGTTTAACCACCACAGCGTCTTGTCTCCACTGGCAACGCACACCATTTGTGTCGTAATGCAAGTGACGTCACAGTAAGGAAAGGTAAGCTCAGTGGCAAGTGACATTGTAATTTAGTTTCTTTTTTCTTGTCTTCACCACCTTGCTACTGTTGTAAAATGTTGATTCAAACAAAAAATAATCAATAAATAGAACAAAATAAAAAAGACTGCAAGTGACGTCACTGGCGGAAGCGTAGGTGTCTGAGAGTGCAAGTCTGAGAGTGCAAGTGCAAGTCTGCAGCTAGACCCTTCTCATATCAGCAAGGAGCACACCCCTATTAAAAGCCGTGTTCCATGTGCCCCTTTTATACTTTGAGCACCTGCCCCTACAAAGGTCTCTGCACGGCCCTGATACAGCCTAGTTAAGCAACATGACACGACCAAGAGAGCTCTAGAGTTCCCCGAAAACCACGATTGCAAATTTGACATTTTATACAAGAGTTACAACGAGTAGTAAATATACATTTTTAGTTAAATATTTGAATTAGAATTTATTGAAAGGATATATTGTCAACGTTGACTGTTTTTGCCCCATTTGTTTAATGAAAATAGTTCCAAACAAAGATCACAGCAGAACAGTCGCGCATGTCTGAGCAACACACAGCGGTGTTTCGTTACTGAATGATTTGCGTTTTTGAAGTTTGAATAATTTGAGTTAATGATACAGTGGTCCATTTATAAGGACAGGCACTTGCTTCATTCTTGAATGAATCAGCTGTCTGAACAAATAGTTTGAAGGCATGCTTCAATGACTCATTAATTAAGATCCTGCCACCTACTGGCGGTTTACTTTCACAGTAGCTTATCGTTGTATTTTTTTCCAACATTTCATATTTGTGTATTAAAAAAAAAAAAGTGTGTATATATATATATATATATATATTTAAAACACTGAGCTCACAAAATTGTTTATGCTGTTATAATTTTGCATGCAGTGTAAATGTATTCATGCTATATTTCAGCTGAATTTAACTATCTGTGTAAATGCATCTGAATGCCGCTCCAGTCACTGTTTCTTCTGCAGTCGAAAGATCGGTTTGACAGATACTGATTTCATATTATTGGTAACAGCCCTATATTATCTTATTATATTAAGTGAAATTATTAATAAAATTTAAGAATTTGAGATGAAAGATGATGCATGCATTTAATACGGTATGGGAAAATGCCCTTTAAATAGGTCAAAAATGACCTGGAAATCAATTTAAATAAATTTTTGTATGCAGTATTAAGTCATATAAAACGTCATTTCCCAACAACAAAATTGTGGCCAGTGAAAATGCTGAGTGGCTAGTAAATTTGGAAAACCACTAGCCACAGTGGCCAGTGAGCAAAAAAGTTAATGTCAAGCCCTGACTATAACCAAGTGCTGGACATATTTGCACCATCTTTTAAGCAATGGAAAAAGCTTCCATTTCTTTCCTTTTTATTGTTGTAATGATTATAATTAGTGTAATTTGGTATAGTTGCCATTACAATAATAATGATAAAATTATGTATATTTTTATATTTATTTTATAAGCAATATTGTGAAATATTATTACTATATATTTTTAAATGATTTTTGCTGTATTTTTGATCAGTAATATTGTGAATTATCATTACAATTAAAAAGAACTGTTTTCTGTCAATATATTAAATTCAGTATATCTATATGAACATATATAGAAATACATAATATATAAAATATGAGAATGTCTGATTATTTATGCTGATTTAAAACTAGTTATGGATGTGTTAATGTGTCGACTCAACAGGTCCTGATCTTTCAACATAGGCCAAATATAGAGGCAATATTGATCAAGGATATAAAAAACAAAAACATTTTCTGGGAAGTCACTTGTTCCATTTTTACGTGTCAAATACATGCATCGTGTACACAGTGCAGCTTTTTCCCACTTTAGAGCTTTTTAATGAGGAAAAATGAAGTGTAATGGCCCAGTTTGAGGGATCATCAAATGCCCCTTCATTTGATTTCCTTTGCATTAGGCCGGCTGCTGGCGTCAACAGTCTCTCTGTAAATACAATCATAGCTGCTGGTCTGTGAGTCCATGATTGCGCTCATATGCATGCGTGTCAGAAGAGGAGATTAAACAGCACTGTCCTACATTCTCAATTTTATGATCCCTAATCATTATGTTGTGCTGTAGACTAAATAAATCTATTACACATGATTGCTCATTTGACATACTATTTGTGACTCATTATTGTTTATACTTGTATTACATTTGATCATTATAACGAGAATCAACGTCCACTTTATTGAGCACCAAGAAGTCCACTTGTCGTTGCACAGATAGTTTATGGTTTAAACCAGCTTTTTAAGGATTATTGAAATTGATTTAATGGATAATTGATGTCTGCATGTGATTCTAATCAAGCACATCACTATTCATAAATTCTATTTGGGCAAAATTTGGAATAACTTTGTTTTTATTTAGTGCATTTCTTAAAATATTAACACATGCTTACAGTCAGTACAGTATTCAGTTTGGTCATGTTTTAATAGGGCTGCATGATTAATCGAAATGAACCCGAAATCACAAAATGGCTTAGTGCGATTATCAAATTGAAAAAGCTGTGATTTTGTTAAATACATATATTAATATAAATACATATACACTGCATGTATAGTTTCAGAGTGAATCATGGCACTGTGTTTATTTACTCGCAAGTTGCTTATGATCTGGTGTTTTCAGCAGCTTGGTTGACAGTAAATGCAGAAAACTCTGCATTTACTATTTTAATTTTATTATTATTATATAGTCATATTGATATAAAATCACCTCATTTTTTTGGCCAAATTGTGCAACCCTACAAACAAGCATTTTAAATCTCAATTTTTATCAGAAAAATTCATTGCAATATGATTTTTTCCCCCAAATCTTGCAGCCCTATGTTTTAAAACACTACAGAGGCTCTGGCAGTTGTACTGACTGTACAGGTTCTCAGTTCAAAAGAACAGAAAGATGATACTTCTTTAAAACATGCCAAACATCAAGGTCTTTTATGGTACGGTCATAATAGATTTAGCTGAATTCCCCAGAATATTGATTTAATCCATTATGCCTCTCCCACTTTGACCAGGAAACAATGCTCTTTTAATAAAGCTCCTTGGAAACATATAAGCTTTGAAAATGCTCAACAATGTCAGCAAACAAGTTGTTCATGCGGTCTGAAAATCTGGAAACACCATCAGGGGTGTTTTACTGCAAAGACAAGTAGGAATTCCTGGAATTTGTGTAGTGAGGGTTCCCACAGGAGCTATGTGATCCTCACATAGTTTTATCTTTCCTGATCCTTGACAGTACTGTAAGTGAAGTCACACTCACTAGCAATTCAGATCAGTGATAGCTTCACAAAGAATAAAACAAGCTTCATTCGGGTATTTTCTGAGGAAGAACTCTTGTGGAAGTGTGTGTCATGACACTTCTGCAAGATCGGATGAGTTGCTTGTCCTTATGGGCACCAGACATCTGACATGTATGTTAGTAATAGCACTGCAGTCTTTTACGGTCATGATTTCTACATGGTCCCTGATGGAGGGAACTTCCTCCCCGGTATGTAATGAGAAAATCTTTGTCGAATTGGTAGGAAAGGAATGTTCCAAAGTTCCATTTAAACTGTATCCTAAGTCTTGGAATTCCGTTTGAGGCCTGGTTTTTGGTGGCATTTGCTTTGTAAATTTGTCACAGGAAACCATGCCAGGAATGGGATTGGCATCCAACACATAGCCATTGGACACTGTACAAGAAGTCTCAATCACACTGACCGCAGCAGAAGAAGCAGCCATGCCTCTGTTGCTGCTACCAGTGGCCAGTCTGTTTTCATGCCACAGGAAGTGCTGTCGGATGATCCTTCGGAAGGTCTGTCTGAAGTCACGTATTCGGTAGGCGTATATAAATGGGTTCACTACTGAATTAGCATGTGAAAGTATTATGGCCAGGTACATGATCCAGTCCTGAGGTCGATCACACTGTGGACAGAACAGTGTGAAGCAGTTAATAATATGCAAAGGGAGCCAACAAATAGCAAAGAGGCCCACAATGATAGCTAGCGATTTGGCCGCGTGGACTTCCCTTTGCAGCGTGGACCGCGATGAGGATCCCTCCCTGTGGGCATATCCTTGCAAGTGTACTAGTTTCTGCTCCATCTGTCTGAGCTGGCGACGGGCAGCCATGAAGATCCGTGCATAGATGGCCAGCATGGCAAGTAGCGGAGTCAAGACGCAGCCGAAAAAGTTGAAGTAAACCATGTAACCCATGGTGACCACCTTCTCGAACAGGCACTCCGTCATACCTTGAGGACAAGAGCTGTTGGTGCCCGCGGCGACACGCCTGTTCCAGCCTAGCATGGGGGTCAAACCGATGACCACTGAAAGTATCCAGCATACCGCAATGATGCCTTTGGCTCTTCGGCCTGTGACAAGGCTGTTGTACCTTAGCAAGACAAAACAAAACCAGACATGAGACAGCAATTATTGTATGCTATGGAGCACTATATAGTGATAAGCATGCAAAGTTTGGTCATATATTACAACTCTATCTTCCTCAAACAATATGTTGATGTTTTCTGAAGTCCATCCTGGAGTGGGACATATTGTTCTGTGCGCACACAGTGCGTGAATACTGTCAGGGCTGGAAAAGGCTGCGCCATTTTTTTTCCCAAATCCACACATGCATGCACTGACTTTGCTCCTGGGAAATGTCCATTGTTTAGGTGTTAAGCTTTGGTAATTGCTGCCAAAGTAGAAAATACCAGGATATGTGCTAATAAGAAGCATATATTTCACCTGTATTGTGCCTAGTCTTAAAATAATACTTACAGGCCTTGTTTTTGTACAACTTAACCTTAATCTTTTCAGTGATATAATTAGAAAATCATGAGAAGAATTAAATTGTTCAATTAAATCAGGGGTTTTCAGCTGGAAAAGATTAAAAACTTTTCACAGTCTTTTTAGAGGAGGTAAAAAAGCAATCCAATTATTCAGCCTTGCCTGTTTAAGAACATTACAAAAAACAAACAAAACTGTGGTAACGTATTTCATTCATTTTTATCATTTATCTTTATCTACACATTGTCATATGAACAACCACTCAGTAATGTAACTGCCACTTCTTTAACTTTTAAGCCGTATGTGTTTTATTGTGCATTGTGTTTTTGATTCACTTAAAATAACCAACTCATAAGAGTCATTCATACTACAATGGTTGTGCTGAATGTTTCACTCTGCAGATTCGGTAGCATTTTTGCAAGGATGTTGAATAGGTATCACAGGAAAACTGTCTTTACTTAATTGGTAATGTGTTTGGTCTGCTTACACATAAGGACTGAATATTAATGCCTTCCAAATATAAAAAAAATATTTAATGGCAAAACTTTAATTAAGTTTAATTAAGAACATTACTATATTGAGACCCCTGGTTGCAATACCTAGAACTAAATGTTAAGTGCTATAATAAACTATAGCATATTAGCAACTGTATAAGCATCACAGGGATGCAAACGCATCATGGGTGAAAAAGGTGACAAAGACACGCAACCCCCCCCCCACCCCCCCCACCCACAAAAAACACATTTTTTTAAACACTTATACAATATTTAAAAGCCTTATTATTTTTAACTTTACAGTTGTGCAGTAAAATTCACTTAAAAAAAAAAAAAATCACGTTTCATTCATGGAGATGACGAAAAAATGTGCCAAAAAACCTTGTGGAAAACAAAGACTTTTGAGATCACAATTACATGAAATTACCATTATATCCAGTAGATGGCAGTAGAGGATCACTCATTAGCTCAGTTGCCATTTCCACTCCCTAGTTTTCAGGTCTTGATTTTGAATTTATTATAAAATGGTGATTATAACATATTTTAGTACTGTACTGTACTGAAGTAGTATAGCAAGTATAATTAAATAATAATGCATTAAGTATTTTTAGATTTATTTTAAAAACTACATTTTTTAAACATTGCCTTAAAAAGGACACATCAAAAATAGTGTTTTAACTGTAGAAGCTGCTAAATATATTCAGCCAACACAGACTTGTTGCTGTTGTAGTTTTGTTACTCTGAATTTACTCTGCAGCACTTAATGCACAGGTTTATTTTTGACATCGGTTTGTCAGATAGATCATTCCGCCCAGGGCAGTTATCACTGTCAATAATAGCAGTGACAGACAGAACAATTTAGTGGATTCATTAACGTAATTTTTTACACTCGCATTTCTCACTCTTGAAACAGTATACGTGGGCGTTTGGTCCTCTTAGACAAACAAAACTTTTCTTCAAATTGTCAATGGATTATGTAGAGATTCTAGAGAAACAGAGCAAAGCTCTAATAGCACAACTGACCGAGCTTACTCACATGAAAACTCCTGATAAATCAATGACTAACTACACAATCAATCTGTTATTTACACCGTGTGTATACGTTTTGTCTCTTTCTGATTATATTAGGTAACTCTGCAAGCGTCTAGAACTTAAACTTATGAAAACAAAAAATTAGTTCAGAGGGGATTCTTCTGATTAACCTACAGAAAACACTTCTGACTGGCCATTGCTTTCAACAGAGATGCCTGTGATTGGCTACAATACTCAACGCTGCAAAAACATGTAAATAAACTTGTGGTTTTATAATGTGAAACCAGAGCATGCACGCAAAAACACACAGGAGCGTTTAAAAGTGGTTGACTACAAGCGGGTACAGATATGAATTGGTACTAATGGTAATGCAAAAAGACCCCACCACCACAAAAAAACACTTTCTCACTGGATCTACACAAATCTCGTAGGTAAACTATTTTGATCTCAAAAAGGTGAGTTTTCACCAAAAGGTGAGGAGTTTGCATCTATTAGTTTACAAACAGTTTGGAATACAGCTGTGCAAAATCCACTACCGTTATGTCAGACATCCCATCATGCAGACAGCCCTGCTACATATTTCCTTTGCCAAGGGCAACAGTTGGAAATGGTGGTCAAATGTCAATTGTTCCAAAAATCCTTTGGTTTATATCAGGCCCATCGAGAACAACAGGGGCTGCTTCATTAAACCCAGAGGACTTACAGGGCTCCAGTACTACTGGTACCTCATTCACACGCCCACAGAGACTGGAAGCCGGCAGACCTTATGTAATCAACACCTGCCGGGGCTTTTGCTGTCACTGCTGTTCTCTTACAATGCTTCGGGCGGCTCAATCTACACCAGGAGCAGAAATGTGCATCACACCCTGTATGCAGGCGGGTGGTAAAGTCCCACACCTTTCAGCTACTGAAAAGTGCAGCTGAGAGCTGCTGGGCCAGAGCATTTAAGAATAACCATTACAATGTTCAACGGGAGTGCAAAATGCCCCACGTTAAAGACTCTACACTGGTTGCCTTTACATCCTAAGTAAATTGTTTAAAGAAGCCCCTTTTTGATAAATATCACTGGACTGAGATATAATTAGCAGTAAATACTAAGGCAAGTATCACTTTTTTCCTATGTATTTTAATCACTAAGTAAACAGTGCACATACTACACTACATACTTTAAGAAAACCCAAAACCTAGGTATTAAATTCCCACACCGATTGTGCTACAGACAATGAATGATACCACAAATCATGCGGCTTATTGTGCAGAGGTGTGCTATTATTTTTTTAAGGGATCAGACCTATGATTTACAACTGACGGACAATATAACGGCTGAAAATCCCTTAGGCTTACACTAAAAGAGGGACCCAAGTCATATTTAGATGGATTTGAAAGTTTTGTAACTGATAGATAGATAGATAGATAGATAGATAGATAGATAGATAGTGTTTGTGTGACGTGTTTGTTGCTTCTTTGTATGTCACTATATTACAGCATTGTGCCAGATTAAGTATTGATTATTGATTTGGCTGTACTGAAATGAACTATTCTTGAAACATTTGTCAACAGTGAACCTGCATGATTCCTGTTTACTGAAAAAAATCCCCTCACTGCTAGAAGAGAAAGAGTGATTAAAGGGGAAATTACATGTATCAGAGGGAATTGCAGTCCATGTTGTGCCCATTATCAAGTCATTATCAAGAGAAAGGCAGAGAGTCACACAGTCTAGGAGCCTTTAACCTCATATCAAAACATGTAAAATACAAATAAATACAGATTAGATAATAATATTTCTGCAAACATAACATTTGATTAAATACACATGTAAACACTCACACAAACACAAGCACACAAACAATGGGACTCAAGTTACTCCAAACCTGTATGATCTTTCTTCTGTGAAACGAAAAAGAAGATAGTTTGAACAGCTATTTTTTTCCCATACAATGAAAGTCAGTGGGGTCCAAAAACAACTTTCATTTTATGAACAAACACAACAGAACCATTCACTCACCTCAATGGAATCTTGATGGCGATGTACCGATCCACGGCAATGGCCAACAAACTGAAGATGGAGCTCTGTGTGAGGACCAGCACAAAGCATGCAATGAAGAGGCAACCGTGAAAATGGCTGCAGAAGCCCGTGCTGATGGTGACAGCGAATGGAATGGCCAGGAGTCCCACTGCGATGTCCGCCAAAGCCAGTGACACAACGAAGAAGTTGGTGATGCTCTGGAGGTTACTGTTAAGGCAGACGGCCCAGCACACCAGAACGTTCCCTGCCACTGCCAAAACCGCAATCAGGAGCTCAAGAACAATGTAGACGAGCGAAGACATGGTGCCATCAACTGGTGTGAAAGGACATCCTCAGGGACACACATAGTTGTGCTCCCGATAATTGCTCAGTGGAACTTCACTCCGCCACTCAATGGCTCTTGCAATAGGTGTGAGGACTAGCCAATCCAACCATTCCTCTTGAATGAATGATATCTCGTTTTAATGGAAAGAGGGGATAGAAATAACCTGGTATCAGCTGCTAAACCACTCTGAGGTGGTTTAGGTACATTGAGGTGACTGCAGGGTCAATGGTGACACCCCTCTGTAAATCTTGCTTTACCCGTTCACCAGCGTGTCCCTTAGGTCCAGCTCACCTCAGCCTTTCATTGAGAGTCTTAAAGGAAACAGCTACTAGACTGCATAAAGCGGCTCCGGTAGACCTTCACTGGGACTTCTTGCCCTGTAGAAAGAACAATCATATCGCACAATAAAAAAATCAACCTCTTTGGGTCACAAAAGCAATCCATCTCCCAAACAGGAGGTCTCCATCAAAAGACAACAGCCTAAATCCAACAATAAGCTTTTATTTTAAGAAAGACTCCACAAATACGAATGAAACATTTGTGCATGCCTGCTATTTATCGCAAGACCCAGGCCAGCACTTCCTCCACTATAGTTTCTAGGATGTGTACAGTTGAACTTTGCAATACCTTTGCTATTATTGGCTTAGAATTGTGAACAAGTATTCTTTTGTACCCATTCATGTGATTCTGCTTTCATGTTTCACTGACTTTCTACATGAAATGGATCAGTTTTTTTTCTTTATTGGATGAATAAATGGCAATTATTATCAGTTATTTCTTTTATATCCCAACAAACACTATCACTCAAAAGTTTTGGGTCTGTAAGTCTCTTCTGCTCACCAAGGCTGCATTTATTTGATTTAAAATACAGTAAAAACAGTAATATTGTGAAATATTATTACAATTTAAAACAACTGTTTTTTTAACTTCCATACATTTTAAACAATTACGCTGATTTGATGCTCAAGAAACATTTATTATTATTTATTATATTTTTGTGAAAAAAAAACAGCATTTGTTTGAAATAGAATTATTTTGTGAAATTTTTAACGTGTTTACTTTTAGATAGACCCCAATCTTTTGAACAATAGTGAAAGTTTCAGCTCTACTTCTTCGGTACTTGATAATGCTCTGTCTGAATTGTTCAGGTTTGGCTTCAAAAAAACAACAACAAAAAAAACCCCAGAGCATCTAAAAATGTCTGTTTGCATGTGTAATTAAATCAGTCTGGCAATCTTCTGACTCTTTTGGGTCATTTATTGTGGTTTTGTGTAGGCCTATCTAGAATGAATTGACAAACTGCAACATGCCTTCCATGGTAGGCCACATTATCTGTTATTTTTTTTTAAGAGATTTCTAATCTTTTAGCTCCAGCTTGTTTGATCAGGTACAAAAATGTGATGATTAAAGTCACAGTCACTCTTCCTCTGAGTTTTAGTGTTGCTGTTTGCTTTTTATAGCACAGCGTGACTTTGGTATGGCTGCTGACTCCCTCCAGTGATATAATGACAAATTGTTTCCAAAGCACAGGTCTGGCATGTTGCGTTTTAACAACTTTTGCATTAGCATGCATCAGTTCATAAAACGCTTCCTGTGCATCAAGACAAGGTACTTTCCGTAACTGGTTAAACCGTTATGAGGTATTATAATATTGACTATATGATGTCCTGACTAAAAAGAACATACAAAGTCCCTCACGAGTCACGCCGTGCACGTCTGTATTTTAAAAAAAAGGGTGGGAGTGCGGAAATACTGTATCTGACAGCTGCTCAGCGAGCATGTTGTGTGTGAGAGGAAATGATGCTTAGGGTTTGGGGACTATGATAAGCGTGTACTGCACGCCTATCTGTCATTCAAAAAGCATGCTTAACAGATATCTTGGTCATTGTAACGTAATTCTAGTGTAGTTAAGATGCACGTTTCTAGGTAACTACACCACAAGTCATTTCAATAACATCATAGAGTGGAGAAACACATTGCTGATTACAAAAACTTTTTCTTAAGAAAAATTTGATTGCTGAAACAGTTACACAAAAGAGAAACAATGTCTGAAACATTATGAGATGTGGCAGAATTCTGTGACAATTCCGCCACACATAACTAGCATAAGTGGTTATTTTAAACTTGCTTAACAACTAATGGAGAACAACAGAGAAGGATGCTTTATATAGGCTAGCTTGTAAATCACATCAGTTTTCTGTAAATCATTCTATATATGGATTTATGTAGGTTATAGTAGCTGGCAAATAGCATGTATATGAAATTTTAAAATATTAATTCAAATCTTTAAGAATTGTATTTATCTATAAGATAAGGTGTTCATAAAACATGCCGTAGCTGATCATCATTTTTAACCCTTTTTAATCCACTTATATGGATTAAAAATAAATAATTAAACAAATAAAAATACAGTTTTTTTCACAGTTAAAATTAGGTCTTAAAAGTGCATGAATAGCATAATACTTAAAAAAAATGAAAGAAAATGAGAAAAAATGCTCTAAAAAATAGTTTTTAGATGGAAGTAGGCTATTACATCACATGAATATGTCACATTGTTGGAGACTGCTGTGACTGCTTGTCATGTGAACTACTTATGCCCACTGTAAAAATATACAATAAAATTAGAAAAGGCTAGCAAAGTTGTGACATTAATTAATAAAAATGATGACTTTACAGATTAGAATGAGCAAAACAATACAGGTGTCAGTCTCCCTCTGACAGGCTAACAGGCTGACAAAGTTACAAAATCTAAAGGCTGACAAAGTTCAATACTTTCAGTTAAATCACAAACTTTACTAGTAAACAAACAGATTTACGAACTGTGGCGTTACTCACTTTAGCTGTTTACAAGCGTGTTTCCGCCGCTCACCTGAGTTGTAGGTTTCTCCGCAGGCATTCTGTCATTTCTGAATGTCCAACCTCAAAACTGAATACAAAAAACAAGTGAGTAGAGACTAAATCGTTCCACACGTTTTTATCACCCTGACGAAGTAATATATACACAAATGCACTATTCTGAACGTGTTTGGTCAAGGAAAAGGCGAGCTGAGTCGCCGCTTCTCTCCGCTCTGTGGAGTTGTGGTGGCCACAGACAAGTGCGCGCGCTTTCACAGTGACACTCGCGCTCTGAGAGAAAGAGACCCACGCCTGATTGGTTTTCGTGGTTTGATCTATTCGAGCTATGCAAAGTGCATTAAACACGATGTTTCCCTCCCTACTACAAGACCCTTGTGGGTGGTAACTTCGTCATCATGCTGTCATACTGTCATTCTTCATAGTCCTTGCGGTTACAATAAAAGTTAAGATGGATGAGCCAGCAGCACACTCATAAATAACTATACGCTAAATAAATAAAACATAAATAATGTAAATAAAATAAAAATATATAACAGCAAAGAAAACAGCCTACATAAATAAATAAAAGCAGTATAACTGTTTAAATAACTATACTGTTTATTTAAAAAAAACAAGTAGAGGTTATTTTCTGCCTTAATTTTAATTAAGGCTTCTCTCTCTCTCTCTCTCTCTCTCTCTCTCTATGTGTGTGTGTGTGTGTGTGTAAACAAAGAATAAATAAATTAGGAATAAAGGAAAAAATAAAATAAGAAGAAAAATAACAATAAATAAAAACCTAGAAACATACATAGCCAAGGGCAAGGCTATAGCCTATGAAATAGATCAATGTCACAATGAATGAATGAATGAATGAATAAATAAATAAAATCTACGTACCACTGGTAATATACAATAATAATAATAATAAATATATATATTAATGAAATCAAATAAAAGTATAAAATAGGCTAACTGGCCTAAAGTAGCAACTGACATAAATAGCCTAGTTAGGCTAATTTTTAGGTGAATATGATGTGAGAAGAGATTTTTTGAAACTTATTAAGTCTTAACCTAGTTAAGTCTTTTGAGATGATTGTGCAGATCATCTATAATCTTGTTTTAATGACATTACTATAAAATATAGGCTGTTTTTGATCAGATATGACCAAGACTTCAGAAAACCTTAAAGGGACTTAGTATCTGATGTTTACAGCAAAACAAGTCTGCATAACGAACGATATTTCATCCGGGGAATCTTCTTCATCGTTAGTAAGCCCAGTTTGAAATATACGCAGACAGTACAATGGCTGGTGTAAACGTACAGGTGGATAAGGAAGTGAGGGACCTGAAGGGTACCGTGAGGTGAGGTTGTGTGGTTTCTCACGTACCGCCGAAACAACCTGCTTCACCTCAGGGCCACATGAAGATAAATGTATGTAATCAGCAAACCAGAGGTTGAGGTCCACCCACCAAGGACTTCATTAAAGCTCGCAGCACACACTGCAATGACATTTCTTAATGTTTTGGATCTAATACATAAGCCCAAGACTTTTATGTGGCCGTTCAGTAAATCAAATCACAGCCTCCTGCTCACCTTTTACTACAGCCTTGTTTATGCAGAGAGCCTTCGGCACAAATATAGACACTTACCTCAGAGTTCCAGACACAATCGGTGTGAAAATGAAAGGTTATTTTAGTAGTAGGAGGAAGTTCTTGAGTACAGCTGTTTAAATAGACATTTTCTGCTGGCTCACTTCTTTCTTTCCACAAGAGAAGGGGTAGTTTAGATTCTTTTTTTCCATTTCTGATTCTTCCCATAAGTGCTATGCAGGACTTCCAGGAAAGGTTGGATTAAAAAAAAAAGAAAAAGAAAGAAAGAAACGAGAAATTTAAATTACCATCCATTGTACAGTTTAATGCTCATGTGCCCTTGGATTAATTTAAGAGTGGTGTTGAGCTCTAACTCATGTCTGTATAAAAAGTATCTTGGATTTTGGATCCATTTTGGATCTATAAGGACAAACCTGCTCAAGCCTAGCAGAAATGTAATGAATTTATGTACCGTAAAAGTAATTGCTTACAGGTGCCAGGAATGACCCCAAGGACCAAGAAGAGATCAATATATCAATATATCAGTGTTTAAATAAACGAGTGATATTAGGGAAGAAAATAGATTGAGAGGGGTGTAACAACCAGTGTTAATTTATTATTATTTATTAGTAATTTAAATTAGTTTATATATATTTTTTCAGTTCATTCAATTTTATTAATTTTTAAATATATGTGTGTGTGTATATATATATATATACATACATACATACATATATTTATTTATCTTTAGCTTTAATTTATTTTTATTTCAGTTTTAATATTTTAAAATAATTTCTTTAAGTTGAAGCTTTTCACCTATTAATATTTTATTTTCATATTTTAATAATTTTAGTTTCAGTTTTAGTACAAATAACACCGGTTACAACGAATAATTCAGTCATTATGAAAGAATAAAACCCATTCATATAAAAACGACACACTTGAAAATATCAGACTATATTTGTGCACACAAATATTATTCTCACAAAACCTTGCTTACAGTAAACCTTACTTTATTTTTTTTCAAAATCCTCCTCTTAACATGTCGTACAGTGCTCTAGGAATCTTTCTTTATGAAACAAAAAAGTATATGTAGTGTCAAAAAGGAATTCCAGGATTTATACAAATATGAATTATGGCAAGTTTTAAAGGAAAGCACAGTATGACATGACATGATTTGGTTCAAATCAAAATCTTCATATTAAACTCTACACGATTAGGTCACAACCTACATCTCACAAGAAGATCCAAACAAAAATACTCCTTGTCACTACTGAACTTTTCTAGGTTATTCGATGTCAGTGTCAACGACATTTCCACATATAAACAAACCAATAAACCACAGAGGACTGTCAAACAAAATCTATCATTTAAAACACGACAGAGCTCTCTGTAGCTTAAATGGAATAAATTATAGTTTTGCAACAAACATGACATGCCCTTGACATCAAATTCACTTTGAACTGCTGTGATTAGCAGAATAATTTTGCTGCAACCCACTTGATCCCTTCAAAGATGTCTCAAATTAACAAAACAAATATATTAAAACAGCAGTGCACTGAAGACAGCAGAGCAAGTTTATCTAAAACATCAATTGTGCTATTGGCTTTTCCTTTTCAATGTAAGGCTTCGGTTTTGTGTGCGGAGGCTTATCTTTGACAGACGACAGTATATATTGGGAGAGGTACAATGCATGATTTAACCATGAGCTGTCAGTGCGGATGGATTGTAGTCGTCTTATTTCACATTTCATATCATTGAATACACATTCAGCCTTTTTTTGTGCTTTAACATCCATAAGACAGACTTAATCTGAATCAGCAAGCTTCCAGGACCCAGCTGGCTTTAGGTGTCAAATAAAGATTAGTAGTGCGTAGACAAAAAAGGACTGAAATGCTGAAAAATATTCTGTAAAACAGAAAACAAGCAGCCATGCATTTCATTTATGCTGACATTTCAAACAGAAAAAACATCCTGCAGCATTTTCAGTGATGGAAGATCAGCTGGAATGAGCACTGAGGAAAAAAAAAAAACATGTCCGGTCAAACAGCTTCATTACAAATTACATATTAGATTCATAATTAGCTTTCGATTAGTGTATGAAAATGAAAAAAACATTTTGATATCAATAAAACTAAGTTGAATGTTAAAGGAGTAGTTCACCCAAAAATGAAAATGTGCTGAAAATTTAATTACCTTCAGGATATCAAAGATGTAGATGAGTTTGTTTCTTCATCAGAACAGATTTGGAGAAATTTAGCATAGGGCTGGGCGATTTATCTCATGCAATATGCATGCGCATCTCGTCAGTAAAACCGGCTCCTTGATTAGCGGTAAATCCCCATCACCTGTTTTCAAATGGAGCGGCATTTAATACACGGAGCCGTAGTTCACTGAGAAGCTACGCAATATCGCGTTCATTATCGCAGATGAATCGCCTTCGATAATGAACGAGGGTGCGTAGCTTCCTCAGTGAACTCTCGACTCCGTGTCAAATGCGCTCCATTTGAAAACAGGTGATGGGGATTTACCGCTAATCAAGGAGCCGGTTTTACTGACGAGATGCGCATGCATATTGCATGAGATAAATCGCCCAGCCCTAATTTAGCATCACATCACTTGCTCACCAATGGATTCTGTGCAGTGAATGGGTGCCGTCAGAATGAGAGTCCAAACAGCTGATAGAAACGTCACAGTAAGCCACAAGTAATCCTTCAATTAACATCTTGTGAAGAGAAAACAATGCATGTTTGTAAGAAACAAATACTTTTTCTAAGAAACAAATCCATTCTGACGGCACCCATTCACTGCAGAGTATCCATTGGTGAGCAAGTGATTTAATGCTAAATTTCTCAAAATCTTTTCTGATGAATAAACAAACTCATCTATATCTTGGATGGCCTGAGGGGGAGTAAACTGCCAGCAAACTTTTATTTTAAGGTGAACTATTCCTTTAAGGAGCCCTGTCTTTTTTATTTGAAAATTTTTTAAACAAATCAAAAGAGACAGATTTAAGCTTATTCAGGCTAAAGAAAACACAAAAACGCCATTTTTGCGGGCGAAGCCTGTTGTGGCATCACTCTTTGGAATAAATACTGATAAACGAAGACCAATACTGGCATACAGAGGGCATCCTTATGACAAAAATGTAAAACAAGGCAACTTTCAAAGGCAATGGTATTCAGAGACACACATTTTTGTTGCTCGGTTGGCACAATACACTTTAAATAGTGTTGTAGTGTTCTTAAAGGAAGTTGCTGGCTCATGATACCACCGACTTCCCACTTCTCTTCAAAAGCAGCGTTGTCCAGAGAAGCTTAGTAGGTTCTGGCCTGTTTCAGCAGCTTTACAGGATTCTGGGAAAACACTGGAGGAAACAGTAAGTTGTGTAGGTAAGTCCCCCATTCGCAGCTAAGGCATCTGGGAAATTTGTAGCATCTTGGCCGCAGCAAGGAAGGTAAACCGACTGCAGCCGTTCAAGAAGATTCTCAGGTCTCAAAATACTTATAGATGGCCGTCATGTAGGTCATGACACTCTGCCAGTCGGGTCTTTCTGTGTGCACCATTTCACCAATGTCCTGTCAGACAGAGAGAATGAGTCAGATGTGGGAAGGCAAGAGGAACTGGTCAGAAAAAATGATGTTTGTGTCAACATGCTGTGCGCTATGTTTCACAAGAATCTTGCCAAAGCTTGTTGAGCAAAGAGCAAACAACACAACTGTTACAGCAAGTCTAGAAGTCACGGTTTTACTGCAAACAGCTTTATGAAGGCATTAAATTAATAACAGGTGCTGAATTAAATACTGCTGCCTCTTTTCAAAACAGGGAACATATTTTCTCCACTGAAACTGCTAAATAATGTGATATTACTATACCATCTATTTAAGTTGCACAATCTGAATTGGTTCATTCTTTGTATGTGCTGCCCTTTTTACCACATGACTTTTTAACATTGCCACAAGATGAAACAACAAAGGCTTATCTCAGATGATTTTATCAGCTAATATTTATAGAATGAATGGTAATGGAATGCAGCATGACAGAGTGGAATGACTTTCTTTAAAAAAAAAAAATCATAAGAATAAAAACATGCATTTTAACAACATACCTAAAAGGCTAAATTAGCTGTAATCAAACAGGCGTTGACAAGAAAACCCTTGAAAGATCATAAATTAGGAGGTGCACTGATAGTTGAATGTTTCTCAATTTGAGATGTTGTCAGGAAAATGAAATCATAGCTAATTGCATTAATGTTTTACAGCTGCAAGTAGTGTTAATTAACAGGGTGGAGAGCAAAATTAGGAAATTATCTACTAATGTTGAAGGAAATTCAAAATAAAAGTAGATTTATTCAACAGATTGCACATCATATTGAAGTCATATTTTTAACAGAATTTCATTAGGAAAGATAAAAAGGCATTGATAAAACATGCCTCCTCTGACAGGAAAGTTATTTAAATGCATTTAAAAAAAAATGAACAAACAGCTCAACCGAACTGCATTTATATAACATCGACATCTTTTGTGACATTATAAATGCCTTTGTTGTCACCTTTGATTAATTGAATGCATCCTTGCTTGAATGAAAATATTAATTTTTAATTAGGTTCTGAGACACTGTAATACAATGTATATATTAATTAGCAGTGATGTTTATATTAAACCCACCAGTGTCGATTTAATTCCCACACTTTCTGCTGCCTGGAAGGCCAAAGTGAAATTTCGCCTCTGCAAAACACAAGCAAGAAGAACTGATGTCAGTAAATGAATTGAATTATTGTGAATTATATGCAAGCCTTCTCTAAAATGTTTTATTGTACCAACTGATATATGACCCTGGATCACAAAACCCTGGGTCAAAATTATTGATTTTTCTTTTATGCCAAAAATCATTACGATATTAAGTAAAGATCATGTTCCATGAAGATATTTTGTAAATTTCCTACTGTAAATATATCAAAATGTAATTTTTGATTAGTAATATGCATTGCTAAGAACTTCATTTGGACAAATTTAAAGGCGATTTTCTCAATATTTTGATTTTTGTTGCACCCTCAGATTCCAGATTTTCAAATAGTTGTATCTCGGCCAAATATTGCCCTATCATAACAAACCATACATCAACGGAAAGCTTATTTATTCAGCTTTCAAATGATTTATAAATCTCAATTTTGGAAAATTGACCCTTATGACTGGTTTTGTGGTCCAGGGTCACATATATACTAACTGATGAGCGAAATCAGGTAAACTGGACCAAATTTTCACAGTCAAATAAAAAAAAAAGTCCAATTTACCTGAATTCCCCCTGTTTGTGCCTTATGTGTGTTGAGTGTACAGACCTTGTCCTGGTTGTTGAGTTCATGGTAGGGGATGTGTGCTGGCAGATAGGTGTGAAGTATGGCACAGAAAGCGAGCCCATCATTCCAGCTGCTGCTGAAGTTGGTAATGTCGATGTTCTGTGTGCGTGCGGAGGGGGAGAAAAAAAGATCAATAATTACAATTTCAGTAGATGAACTGAGGGAATTGGGTGGGTGATTCAGAGGGACCGATGAAGCACTGAATCTTTCTGTGTCCCTGTGTCATTATGGTTGTAGTTAAGAGCCACAGCTGTAAATCTTGACAGAAATAATGTCTTTTTTCAGTGTTTACACAAAAGTTGGAAACATTTCTTTTCATTTATGCATGCCTCTCTTATTTGGAGACACTTAAAGTGTATGTTGACCAAAAACCTTATCTTGCTACACACGTTACATTACACACAAGCATTACATTGTTTGCTTAGTAAATATTTTGCCTATTTAGTGCTTTCAGCCACAGACAAGGTCATTTTACAGAGCATGAACACATGATACAATATTTAGCAAAATTCTGCTCATAATCAGCACTGAAAATGTGAAAACAAATGTCAGATTCTGTGTAGACTTGCTTACATTAAAACATGGGTCAGAAATGATTTGTAAGTAACAATTGTTTCAAAAAATAACATATGTTTACAATAAGCTCTCCATTACCAAGAACTCGATGGATGAGATGTATTCTGGGTACACTGTTGCGCAACCAACTATTTTCTCACGCACTTCCACAAAATGTGATTGAATTGAACTTTTATGCTGTTCTGAAAGCAGTGGTCGCCTACGTTTTCATATTCGCTTACGGACAGTCACTCCTCGTGCTGAAGTGTTTGTTCAACAGCCTTGCTTATCTGTATCAGCATACTTCACACATGCTTCAATCCATACACGGAAGTAGCCATCTGACTCAATGCGGGCCATTTATGGTTTTGTTGTGACCAGAAAAGAGGGTTTGCGTTCATTAATGCCAGCGAACGCAATCCTTCTCAGATCTACAGTTACTTGTCACGTGTTGCATTTGCACATATACACTACCATTCAACAGTGTGGGGTCAGTATGATTTTTTTTTTTAGACAAATTAATACTTTTATTCATCAAGGAAGAATTGAAAGCAATAGTAAAGGCTTTATATTGTATTTCAATTAAATGATGTTCTTCAAAAGAATCCTGGAAAAAAGTATCATGGTTTCCACAAAAAATATTAAGCTGTTTTTGACACTGATAATAATAAGAAATGTTTCTTGAGCACAAAATCAGCATGTTAGAATGATTTCCGACATTTAAAGGGATAGCTCACCCAAAAATGAAAATTCTGTCATTAATTACTCACCCTCATGTTGTTGCAAACCCGTAAGACCTTCATTCATCTTTAGAACACAAATCAAGATATTTTTGATAAAATCCGAGAGCTCTCTGTCTCTGCATAGACAGCAACGCAACTGACACGTTTAAGGCCCAGAAAGGTTGTAAGTACATCATCAAAATAGTCCATGTGACATCAGTGGTTCAACCATAATTTAAGCTACAAGAATACTTTTTGTGTGCAAGGAAAACAAAAATAATGACTTTATTCAACAATTTCTTCACTTTTGTGTCAGTCTTTGATGTGCGTTCACAAGAGTACATGAGAGTGCGTCGTGGTACTCTCATGAACAAGCATCGAAAACTGACATGTTATTTTTGTTTTCTTTGCACACAAAAAGTATTGTCGTAGCGTCATAAAAATAAGGTCGAACCACTGATGTCACATGGACTATTTTATTGATGTCCTTTCTACCTTCCCAGGCCTTGAACATGGTAGTTGCATTGCTGTCTATGCAGGGTCAGACTCAGAAAGCTCTTGGATTTTATCAAAAATATCTTAAGATGAACAAAGGTCTTACGTGTTTGGAACGACATGAGGGTGAGTACTTAATGACAGAATCTTCATTTTTGGGTGAACTATCCCTTTAATACTGGAGTAACAATGCTGAAAATTCAGCTTTCCATTGCAGAAATAAATCAAATAGAGAACCGTTATTTTAAATTGTAATAATATTTCACAATATTACTGTTTTCACCGTTTTTCAAAAAAAATGCTACCTTGATGAACATAAGAGACTTTTTTTTTACAGATCCAAAGGTGCAAGAGGCACAATAATGGATAGCTATGCTAGCAAGGATCATTATCTAGTGCTTTTTTGTATTATATCTGTTTTTTTAACCCAATATTTGCTTTGTTTGTTATATCTGGAATCCAGAATGAAATGCGTAGGCTGTATGGTGGCAATTTACTGGAAGTGATATTTGTTCACCCATTCTTCTGATCTATATTCGAGAGTTTCCAAAAGAAACAAAAGCACTCTTTCAGATTACGCTATCACCGACTTCCTCTAGCAAGAAGATTTGAAAGAAAGAGTAACAGCCTTTATCAGATGTGGCAGGTCAGTGTAAACGTGCAAAGGGATGGCGTAAATTGGCAGAGCTTTGTGGCAACCCACAGAGAGTGGAGTGAAAGGAAGTGATGAGCTCATCAGAGTGGGCCACAGCAGCAGGGGATGGAGAGGCAGCAACAGGCCCAGGTCTGTGGAGCACCAAAGTGGTCTCACACTGATAATGATGCCCTGTTTTTCATCAAGAGATCTGTGCTAGAACACGGATCACTGACTGTGTCAGTGCTTTTTGTAGTAAGTGTCCCCAAAAAGCATTAGTGTAATTTAGCCACACTATAATGTCATAGTAATTATGTAATAAAATATCAACCCAAGTGGCAAATGTTTTGAAAAAAAAAAAAACAACAACAACAACAACATGGCACAAATATGTGGTAATTTACCATAAAAGTCAAAAAAGTTTGCTAACATTAGCTGTATTAGGTATCATGACAATTACCACTATGAACTGTACTTTTACCACATTTATTAATCAGGTTAATATTTGTTTAAAAGCTACTGTTGTTTATGAATAATTTATGTTGGTTCATCATGTCGGGAACTGTAGTGCAGCAGACCGAAAGACCCTCCAGCGGACAGTGAACACAGCTGCAAAGATCATTGGTGCCCCTCTCCCCTCCATCCTGAACATTTTCCTTTCACGATGCTCCAGCAAGGCCAACAGTATCGTGAAGGACCCCACCCATCCCTCCCACAGTCTCTTCCAGCTCCTACCATCAGGAAGACATTACCGGAGCATCAGAGCCCGCTCCGCCAGATTTCTCAACAGCTTTTTCCCCCAGGCTGTGAGAGCCCTGAACTCAAATCACCCCACCCCCTTCTGACACCCCATACAAACCCCCTACCTCCTGAAACATGGACAATCCCCCCCCCCATCACAGGGAGAAAAAGAAAGAAAAGGGAAAAAAAAAGTCAAACTTTTTTTTTTGTTTTTTTTGTGCAATTCGAAGTGTGTTACACACAGGTGAGTGGGCCTGTACAAACCACCTGTAGTAACACACTCTCCTCTATGCGCACTAGACACTTTTCACACACTGCTGTGTATACATAATCCTACAAAAGACTCAGTAATATGTATGTTTACATGCTCATGCACTACTAATCATCTTACACTGTTCCCCAGCCAGCTGCTTGACTCACGATGTTTCTCTTTGCACATACACAGTATTTATGTGAAGCATTTGTACAGTTTGTATAGTTTGTATTTTTTAGTTTATGTACAGGTAACCATTTATATATAGTATATTTATAGTCAAAATCTGTCAGTAGGTTAGTTGTGTATAGGTTTATAGTGTTTTACTTCATTGTTGTATATCTGTATTTATGTAGCACCATCCTGTGAAGCACGACATTTCGTTCCACTGTATGTCCCCACATGTAGCGGAATGACAATAAAGCTCAACTTGACTTGACTTGATTAGAAATTAAGGTTGATTTATACAGTTTTAAAATTGTTCACTACCATTAAAAAGTGTTGGGTCAGTAAGACTTTTTTAAATAAAGAAATTCCTTTTATTCAACAAAAGACCCTTTAAATAAATTATCTGAAATTTACAGTAAATGTCTTCTCTATCACTTTTAATTAATTTTAATTTAAAGTGTCCTCCCTGAATCTTATTATATCCAAAAAAATAATAAATAAAATAAATAAATAAAATACTGGTCTTTTGAACTTTCTATTCATTAAGCATTCTGAAAAAAATATATATATACATCACAGATTCCACAAAAATAATAAGCAGCAACCTTTTTTCAGCATGATATTAAGAAATATTTCTTGAGAACTGAATCAGCATATTAGAATGATTTCGAAAGGATCATGTGACACTGAAGACTGGAGTAGTGGCTTTTGAAAAATCAGCTTTGCCATCACAGCAATAAATTACATTTTAAAATAAATACAGTTTTTTTTATAATAAATATTATTTCACAATATTGTCATTTTATTGTATTTTTATTAAATAAACGCAGCCTTGGTGAGCATAAGAAACTTATTGATTCCAAACAAATTAACTAAAAAAAAAAAAAAAAAAAAAGACAAAATGGCCATGAAATATATAAATAAATAAATAAATAAATAAATAATTCAGACACAACTACACCTCTGCTTACTTCCTAATCACCTGTGTGAACTTGAGGAACTGACATAATAAATACAGTAAGACCAGGAACATGTACTGAGGAAGTTTAAAAGGTCAATTTTGCTTTTACTTCAACTGTAAATTCTTTAAATAGCATTCACTATCATTTCATTCTTCACCAGCCAGTTTAGTCCACAACCCTCCCTTACAATTCAGTGCACAAACTCCAGCCACGTATAGTCTTCAGCCAAACAAACATCAGCACAACAGAACCGTGTGAAGAGAGAGTTACGAAGACATCGAGACGTGCTCCCTGTGTCCTCTCTCGTTTGTGTGCCTGTGTTCAAAGCGAGAAGCTAATGAAAAGAAGTCTTGTGTGCAAAAAACAGGAAGGCCCAGGGGAGAGAGCATTAGGCTAATCACATTGAAAATGGAGAAACAGAGGCCCGCTCGCTGCAAAAAGTGCACTCAAAGTAAAGCCAGGCCGCTTGTAATGAACACATTAGAGTTGCAGTGAAAAATGGCTTTTATCCACTGGTGGACATTACCATCAATCCCACGCACACTTACCGAGAGACAGACAAAGATGCAGAGAGAAAAGAGGCGACTGAGATGGTGGGGTTATGGGAATGTGGTGTCAAAATGACAAAAGAACTACCAAAACTGAAAGTGGGAAAAATATAGTTGGCCCAGAGGTGATAAGACGGACAAAAACTCCAAACTGCACATTTCAGAATATGTGAAATGAAAAAGAAAAACACAACTTTAAATCACAAGGCGTTCAAAATCACAAATCTGTGCCCACAAGGGTTCTATGCTCTGATTGGCTCAGATATTTTCTGTTTGTGACATGGGGCACTAAGCAGGAGAAATGTAGCACACTTCCTGGCTTCAGGAAAACCATGGTAACATCATGGTCCAAAACCCTCTCTGAATGGTAAACATTTTATATGCTTGACGGGAGAAGAGTAATTAGAAGGCGAATCTGTACAATATGCATGGTCACGTTCCGTTTAAAAAGCAAACACACTCAAACAAGAATACCTGAACGCTGATAACTGTGAATTTGCCCAACTGAATTTGCAGATTTTAAGCTACACTGAAATAAATGAAATAATGTTTCTACTGTTTAACAAGATGAGGTGGAGATCACATAGAAAATCTGGGATTCAAAATCTAATTTAAACCTGGTAATAAACAGGTTTTGAAAATTGTAACATGGGAAAGAAGGTCAGAACGAATAATAAAAAAAGATTTTTACATTCTTTCTCTCTCTCTGTCTCTCTCTCTATATCTATCTATCTATCTATCTATCTATCTATCTATCTATCTCACAGGCCAATATATTATTAATAGAGGTCCATATATATTTTCATATTTTGACAAATAATATTATGGACAATATTATAAATGCAGATGTTTATTTTATAATGATATGTCTAATATTTTCCTAATAGGACCACTTAAAACAGCTACAATTGGCAGATACCAGCATGGTAATCAATATATATATTGCACATGACTATTAATCACAAGTGACTGAAATAAATGTAGATACAAAAACAAACAAACAAAAAAACAACAACAACAACAACAACAACAACAACATGTACCTGATAACCCTCAGTCTTCTTCTGGCACCACCTGAGCAGAGCATTCCTCTTGGATCCTCCATATTCCCTGGCTAACGCAGACAGAGGGTCCTTCCGTTCCTCTCTGGAGAGACATCAATCACTTTAACAACACAGTTACTTTGTATTGGATTCAACTTTAATAGCAAAAACCATACTGCAATTTTTGAGCGGAAATTCTACCAAGATGCACTGACATGATAGATGCACCAACTTTAAGCTCTTTCTGCCACAGCCACTGTAACAATTTATAAATTGATCATTGATTCTGTATTGTAAAAATAGATCATCTTACCAACACAGAAAAGTACGGAAGGAGATTAAGGACAAGCAATAATAATAATAAAAAAAAAAAATGAAACCATCTTGAGATTAAAGTTGTTAAATTTTGAGAAATAACTCGTTAAATTTAAAATGTTATACGAAATGTTATTTACTAAATAAAATGTTGAGAATAAACCCGTTAAATTTGGAGAAAAAAAGTCATAAAATTCTGAGAAAAAAGTTGTTAAATTTCGAGAAAAAAGTCTAAATAAAATGTTGAGAACTGCAGATGCTGTTTGACACTTGCCAACAAGATGAAATGAACCTGACACGAGTGTGTTTATTCTCCGCATTTTAATTTGACTTTTTTCTCCAAATTTAATGACTTTAATCTTGAGATGGTTTTATTTTTTATTATTGCTTGGCCCTAATCCTCTTCTGTAGAAAAGTCAACTCACTGCACTGAAGAGTATAATTATTTTAAAAAAAAAAGTAGTAATTAGCAAACTGACAGTGTCCCATTGATATACAACCTGTAATGCTGGTTAAAAAAAACAAAACAAAAAAACAAAAAAAAAACACTTTATAATAAGAAAAATAACAATAAATTAAAAATGTAAAAAATAATGCTAAATATATTTTAATAATATAATAATTATTTATTGTTGTTGTCCATAATTAATTTAAGATTATTTTAATGTTCTACATTATATTATACACTTAACAATTTAAAAAAAAATCCCTGTGCATAAATGTCCAGTTTCAACCAGCCAGCACTTGAGTAAAACCAGCTACCATCAGAAGTTGGTTCTAGCTGGATTTTTCCAGCAAGGAAGTCAATGCTACGACCAGAAGGAAATGCTCTGATAATAAAGAAAAGCGCAGAATGATTCGTCTTCCTCCAATGGCCTATTCAAAAGCCACGGTGGACCCACGGTCAGGTTTCAGGACAGGCAAATGAGTGACATCCATTATCGAATCACTGACCTGTCAACACCGTAGCGATCACACAGAGACAGAGATAGAGTGTGAAACATAGAGACATCTGGCAAACCTGACAGTGAGAAAGAGTCTTCTTGAAAGTCAACAAAAGAAGAGCCAGAGCAGAGATGAACATAAAAGAGACGGAGGCAAACAGAAAAACAAGGTAGGCCCGCCGCTTACCGTAAACGTCCTCGTGTGGTGGGCGTGACGGAGGCGGTCGGGGAGGAGGAGTTGGATGGCAAAGAAAGCTGGGGAGAAGACGAGCCTAGCGCGATGACTGATGATGGCGTTGATGCGTCTGTTACCGACAACTCTCTCTTTAACTCTTCACTGTTTCTGCGAGAAACTGACAAGTAGAGGATGCATGGACATTACAAAATCTGTGTGCTGTTAAAGGAAGAGTTCACCCAAAAATGAAAATTTGCTGAAAATGGATTTATCCTCAAGCCATCCAGTTTGTCTCTTCATAAAAACAGATTTGGAGAAATTTAGCATTACGTCACTTGTTTACCATCGGATTCTCTGCAGTGAATGGGTGCCGTCAGAATGAGAGTCCAAACAGCTGATACAAACATCACAATAATCCACAAGTAATTCACACGACTCTCAACATCCTTAACATCCTGTAAAATAAAAAGCTGCGTGTTTGTAAGAAACTCATCCAGATGAATTAACTTTAAACCGCCACTTCTCGCCAAAATACCAGTCTTCTATACATAATAATGCTTTCTCCAGTGTAAAAGTCTTCTCGTCTGAATCAGGAGAGAAATATGCACAGATCAAGCACAGTTTCCTTTCGAAAAGAGTCCAAAACAATTCTGAACAAATGTATTGGTGGATGGTGATGTGAGCGGACAATAGGAGATGGACTTTGTCGTCTACATGAAGCATTATTATGAATTATGGACTGGTAATTTGCCCAGAACTAATGGTTTAGCGTTAAAGTACCTTGATGGATTCGTTTCTTACAAACTTGCAGCTTTACGCTTCACAAGACATGAAGTGATGGAGTGTGAAGTGTGGATTAGTTGTGGATTATTGTGATGTCTTTATCAGCTGTTTGGACTCTCATTCTGACGTCACCCATTCACTGCAGAGGATCCATTGGAGAGCAAGTGATGTGATGCTAAATTTCTCCAAATCTGTTCTGATGAAGAAACAAACTCATCTACATTTTACCTGGCCTGAGGGTGATTACATTTTCAGCAAATTTTCATTTTTGGGTGAACTATTCCTTTGACGTCACAACACACAATGGGTATTTTGAATAACTGTATAGTTGAGTATTTGACTGTAGTTGGAGCAGAACAAGTACTATAAACAGGTCTAAACGTACCTGATATAGACTTAGTCGAGTCTTTGTTTGTCACCCTCTGGAGGCTGCAGATGGGGCGTGTTACAGGTGAGGTCCGGAGGAGGTGGTCTGCTATTAAATTACATAAAAACACAATCATGACAAAGAATAACAGGCTTTATGTGGCATGACTAAGCTTGTACACTTCTAAAATAAATATCCTGCTTCTTTCTCAAGGCCTGGCACACAATCTCAGTGGTCATTAACTGCAAATGTTAAGCCTGAGGGAAACGGCACAGCGCGATTACACATGACCTTTAACTCTGAGTTCGCCTCTGGATAACTAGATCAAACCAGTGTGAGGGAAGACCAAAAGATCAAGGAGTTAGATTTCAAGTCTGACTAACGTCTGCCCACCTGGTATGCTCAGGTCCGTGTAGCTTGGTCTCTTGTCCAGCATTGACGACAGAGGTTTGGCTGAGCTGGTGATCCTCTGTAAAATACAGAAAAAAAAAAAACATACAGAAGGTCAAAACAGGGCTGGGCAATGCAGCTAAAATTAATAATAAATATTGTATATATTTAGATTTTTTTAAATTAATTGCTCTGAAGTGACCTTAATTATAACCAAACCATTTTTTCCAAGCAGATTTAAAATAATCATAAAAAAAAATTTAGGGAGGTTTTTCAAAAAACTGTCACTAAATTAAGAATGAATTATATTCAATAATTTTCATTATTATGCACCGTTATTGTTTTAGTTTTATTTATATCCTACTACAGTATTAAGAGCTTTTATTATATCTTTTATTTTGAGATTTTTATAATTTCAGTTTTGGTGTTTGTATTTTTTGTTATTTTAGTAGTTTAGCCTTGTAATATTTTAATTTAGCTTTATTTGAATTTAGTTCAGTTTGAATAATTTCATTATTTTATGAAATATACTGTGTGTGTGTGTGTGTGTGTGTGTATGTATGTATGTATATATATATTATATATATATATATATATATTCCATACATTATGGTTTTATATATTTTATAAAGTTATATTGTTTTATTATAATTTTGTTTAATAAGTTTACATTTTTTTTCACCTAATATTTGTGTTTTATTTCAGCTTTCTTTCAGTTATTGAACATTTATTAAATAGTTTTAGCTCACAACATCAATACTGATAATGTGGACGAATATAACAATACACAGTAAGAAATACATTTAATTTAATACTAAAAAAATCAAAATACTAGACAGACTTTTTTGTCCAGAAAAACATTTCTAAATGATGATGCAAACAATTTTTAACACAATTTTCAGTTTTAAAGCAACTCTAAAACAGACAGTTTGAACTGATTCAAAGAAAAGAATCAAACTTGATGCAAAAGCTGTTTTTGTTACTTTTTCAATTTTAAAACAGACTCTATTCAGAATTCATGAGACAAGTAAAGTTTGCGAGGCTAGTCTTACGACAGTGTGTAAGCATTAAAACCTGTATTGTGTTGTATGCTCTATTTTATATCACCAGCAAAATCATTTAGAATACATCATAAATATACAATATAATATATATCTGGCCCTAGTTCACAGCACAACATATAATAAATTCAATGAAGTTATGTTAGAGCTCAGGTGGTCAACACAGTTAGGTGTGAATTGTTGATGTGTTTAAAGCACTCTGTTGTTTTTCATAGCCTAAACGGATAAACACTACTGTCCTGGCTTAGAAAAATTGTCGGTAATTACCATTTCTAGAAAAATTCAAGGCTCAATCTTATGCCCAATAACACAATTTAACAAATACAATCATGTTTAAGCAAGAACATATTGGCTGTCTGCAAGTTACAGCAATACATCTAGCAATAAAACAATATTTTAACTTTAGCACCATGATACTAGGGTGCTGTGGGTGATTGCAAGGTGGTATTTTTCTGGCCCAAGTCAAAAGCGCACAACAAGAGTCTATGATATTCTGGTCCTATGATTTAGATCCCATCCTTCAGTACCAGTCAAAGGGATAAAACTGAATGCTCAAATGTGAACCACCTCCTCAACAAGCAGCATGATTTTTATGACCATAGCACATCATGTTCTGAACAACCAACAATAATAAACTCAAATCCACCACAAATATACTACAAGATCTCTGTGCCTTGCATAAGTTTCGTACTCAAAGTACGTCAAACTGCCTCATTTTTTTTCTTTCCTTACAAAAACATCCTGTTTTGGCACATTTTGAGAAGACTTGCATGACCTATTCAAAAAAAGCAACGCGGCAAAGGACATCCGTGGAGGACAGAGGGAGAGAACAAGAAGGAAAGCCCCACTCCAGCTCCACGCACAGAAGGTCTGGAGATCTCATCTGACAGACAGGGGTTTTAGGTCAGAAAATCCCAATAGAGAAGAATACAAACATCTGCTAGAGTGATCAATTCAGTTTTTACTTTTAAGATGCATTTTTTAAATCTATTCAGTCATATTTATGACAAATACACTAAATTCAAAAGTTTTGGGGTCAGTATGATTTTTTTTTTTTAAAGAAATTTAGAGAAATACTTTTATTCAGCAAGGATGTATTAAATTGATGAAATGCAGCATTAAAGACATTAGAAATAATAATAATAAAAATATTTTGAAGAAATGCTGTTATTTTTTAACTTTCTATTCATCAAAGAATCCAGAAAAAAGCATCACAGCTTCCACAAAAATATTAAAGGAGCACAACTGTTTTTAACATGGCCAATAAGAAGAAATTGTAATTTGGCAGCAAATCAGCATTTTAGAATGATTTCTGAATGATCATGTGACACTGAAGACTGGAGTAACGGCTGCTGAAAATAATGAATCAAATAATAAATTAACTAATTTTAAAGTATATTAAGATAGAAAAGGGTTATTTTAAATTGCAATAAATTTCACAGTATTACTGTTTTATTGTATGCAGCTTTGGTGAGTATAAGAGACTTCTTTCAAACACATTACAAAATCTTACTGACCCACACATTTGAACAGTAGTGTCAATATTTTAAGTATTTTGTTTTTGCAATGATGTCAAAATTATTTGTTATGAATACTCTTATTTTATAAAATAATATAAAAATACTGAAAAAAAAAAAAAAATTATTACTGCATAATTAATATATATGAAACATTTGGGGGTAGAATAGGCCACAACTATATTTTTATTTACACAGCACTATCGTAATATATTATTACTCATAATCTGACATGACATTACTCGTGGCATATTAGATGTTGGTTATATGACTACATTCACCTATTCATTAACTCGGTAACACTTTACAATAAGGTTCATTAGTTAACTACATTAGTTAAAATGAACTAAGAATGAACAATACAAAACAGCATTTATTAATCGTAGTTAATAATAATTTTAACATTTACTAATGCATTATTAAAATCTAAAGTTGTGTTTGTAAACATTAATGCACTGTGAATTTACTTGAACTAACAATGAACAACTTTTTTTTTATTAACTAACATTAATGAAGATGAATAAATATTGTAATAAATGTATTGTTCATTGTTTGTTCATGTTAGTTAATACATTAAATAATGTTAACAAATGACAACTTATTGTAAAGTGTTACCATTAATTCTAATTGTTTATACCTGCATAGGAGAGACAGCAGCGGCTGGAGGGGTTTTGATGGGACTGGGACTGAGAGGCGTTCTGGAAATAGCGGCAGCAGCAGCAACAGGAACAGCAGCAGCAGGACTGGCTGGAACAGGACCTGTATATAGAGAAACGGATGGACAAATGGACAGTTTATGTGACTTATAAAAGGAAACAGAAAAGGTTTTATATATTTGCATTCCAACATCTCAGATTGCTAATTCGTCATTTAAATCATGTTTTCAATAAAAAGCAACTTGCAGTACACTTCGCTGCAGCGCAAACCCCTTGGGCACACTTACAGCAAAATGGCTCAATAGTCCTTGTGAGGTTCAAACAACCTACAACCTTCTGGCAACCAGTCTAGATTTATAAACACCAGGACACAACCCCCTAAATGTGAGCATGTATCTTCAGAAATCTGCATGAATTTATGAACCTTGTGAGGCGCTGTCGAAGCTCTTGATGAGTGTTTTGACAGTGGGTGAAGGTTCAGAGGAAGTGGAGGAACGTCGGCTCAGGCCCATCCCCTGCCTCAGCGCAGCCAAGTCTCTTTCTACGGCGTTCATATAATTATAGACACGGCCACGCTCCTCTTCCTGTCTGTAACGCAAGATACACAGATGCTTAAATCTCCAGCATATGCAAATATTTGCACATACAAAAACAATCGCACAACCTGTGTCAACATCCCTTTTGTCACAACGCATTGCATTGTAAATTTACATTACATCTCTTACTTCCTGCTCTTTAGTTCATCCAGCTCTTTGTTCATCTTCTCATTTTTCTCCTGAGCTTCCTGCAGGCGGCGCCGCAGGTCTCCGATCTCCTCTTGAGCTTCTGTCTTGATGTCGTTGGCGATGATGACAGCTGTTTGCAGATCAGCTTGGAACTGACGCCACTCGGCTGATTCCTCCTGTGAGTGACAGGTGTCAGTTGGAAAATGGAAGAATGAATCAATCAATAAATGGTATAATGATTAATGAAACAGAAACAAATAAAAAGGGAAAATTTACACGCAATTTTCGGTGAAGAACCTTAATCTCCTTCTCCATGTCATATTTCTGATCATGAAGCTTTTTGATGGAATCTAGAGTGAAAAAAACCCACAGATATAAATATAGATTTATAAAGAAAGTTAAAATATCATTGTGTTGCTGAAAGTAAATTTTAATCAAATACCTAATTTTATTTTTATACATTTAATCTTTTCATTCTGATCAAATACTATAAATTATTTTGTATGTAAAATGATCAAGTACTTGACATTAAAAATGAAAGCTAAAGAAAATGTCTGTCTATCGTCTACTTTGATAGCTCAATGACGCCTCTATGTGGACAGAAGCATGAATAACCACAAGATAATGAAAACAAAACATTTGGTCAAGACCAAATGTGTTTGTTACATACATAGATATAGAGAAGTACATGCCAAACTGTGTTTCATTTAAATATAAATAGAGTTTAGTGACCATTTTGTCACATGACTTACTCTCCAGGTCAGAAATGATGAGGTTGTCATGAAGCTTGACAGCACGATGCTGCTCGACTTCATCCTCCAGCTCAAAGATGGTCTCCTTCATGTCAGCGATCTCTGTGTCCTTCTCCTCCAGTTCAGAGCACTGCTGCTCCAGGAGTCGCTTCTGCTCTGCTAACTGTGCCTGGACATCACCACGAAACGCTCGGAACTCACCCTCAAGCTTTAGCGAACACAAAGATACACATTAGCCGGGATACATGTTGAAAAATGTACAGCACATTGCTACTACTTAACCTGGAGGTTCAATATCTGTGCTAAGCATATGCTAATGCTACAACCTGTTCAAAACTTCACAACACAATGCCAGGCAATTATTATATGCCTGCTAGGAATTCTGAGTGGTTGTTAGCATGTTGTACTAGGAACTGGTTGTTCAAAATTTAAAATAAGTTGGGAACTCTTGTTAGACTTTTAAGAAGTTGAAAACTACCTATTACCTATGCTAATGCCTGTTCAAAACTTGATATAATCACAATGCTATGATGATCTGGGTGGTTGCTAAGGCATTGCTATGTTGTTGTTAGGTATTCCAATCATGTTACTAGGGAAATAGATGTTCAATATCAATACTCAAAACAAATGTTGGGAACACTTTAACTTGCAAGAAGTTGAAATTTCATCCAGCTACATAGCTAATATGCTAATGCTAATACTATGCTAAGGCACGGTGAAGACTGACATGAAACAGAAGAAATTGTTAAGTTTTAATTTTTATTTTCTTTGCGCACAAAAAGTATTCTCATAGCTACATAAAATTAAGGTTGAACCACTGATGTCACATGGACTGTTTTAACGATGTCCTTGCTGCCTTTCTGGGCCTTGAAAGTGGTAGTTGCATTACTGTCTATGGGAGGGTCAGAAAGCTCTCGAATTTCATCGAAAATATCTTAATTTGTGCTCCGAAGATGAACGGAGGTCTCACGGGTTTGGAACAACATGAGAGTGAGTAACTAATGACTGAACTTGCATTTTTGGGTGAACTATCCCTTTAAGACAACTTAAGATAATCAAAGGTATGAGTTATCGGAGTATGTTTGTAAGTTTCACCTTGCTAATTGCCTCGTGGAGCTGGGCAGCTTCACTGCGTGTGTGCCCCAGTTCCTCTTGTAACTGAGCTGCTTTGGCCTCTGCTCGCTCTTTGTCTAATCTCTCGCTGTCCAGCAGGTGGCGTATGTCTGTCTTATCCCCTGCATTGTGGATGGAGAGGAGCTGGGCCACTCTCTGCCTCTCTTGCTCAAGCTGGATTCTGCAGCGATTCAGCTCCACCTGCTCCCCTTCAGACACCACCCTCAGCGCTTCCAACTCTGCTTTAGCAATGGCCCGTTCCCTCCGCTCCATTTCCACAGCTCTCTCCGCCATATGGACACGCTCCTTCAATGCCGCCATCAGGCCTTGGGCTTCTGCGTTCTCCTGTTCTGCCATCTTGAGAGCGCTGCTTAATTGTTGCTGAACGCCCAGCAACTGTTCCCGCTCAAAACGTGTGCCCTCGTTCAGCTCAGCGTAGCGCCTTTCCAGCTCCACGTATCGGCCGCTTTTGGCATCTTCATCATCCTTGGCGTAGGCCACCCGATGCTCATCAAGAAGGCCTCGGAAGTAGTCCAGCTGTCTTCCGTACA
>JAFVLL020030297.1:0-11625 GCA_021397915.2 Tor tambroides | reverse complement strand
CACACACACACGCTGCTAGATTCCCTGCCTACAGAACTGCAAAAAAAAAACACACACTCACACACATACCACCTTCGCCTCTTTCTCTCACTCAGAGGTGACACGCTGGTGGGCTCTAGCCGTATCCTACCATACCCTCGTTTTTCATCCTTGTCTCATCCCTCTCTTTTCGCCCACCCGTCCTCCCACACACCTTCTCTCTCGTTCTAGCGTTTTCTCTCTCTGTCTTGCTTTGGCTCTTTCTCTGTGTCTCTTGAGTGACAGTCAGAGAGGACTGTAGAGGCCAATTACTCTTCTGCTGTTTTGGTGAGTGTGTTATATAAAATAAGAGCACCTTCTGCTGTCTGCGAGAAGCAGACATCTCTACTTCTGTGTGCGAGTCTGCAATCATGTCCTGCTACTTGAATAAACTTTTTGGATCATTCTGAATACCTATAATATTTATGTGTATTACTTTAGAATTAAAAGGGGTTATAACTGATGTTTTGAGATAATAGAATTCTAATTAACTCTTTCCCCGCCAGCATTTTTGATCATTTTCACAAAACTTTCATGGCCAGAATATTTTGTTGTATGAATATCTCAACATGCAATACGTCAAAAGGAAAAACAAAGCCTCTGCTTTTAAACAAACAAACCTTGCTTCATCCATTCTTTTTTCATCAACACTTAATGCATGTAAGTTTAACTAAATATTTAGAACTTAGAATTTAAAAATCTTGATCAGATTCAGAACAATGATCAAAACAACAAGATGGAGTAGATCGCTTCCATCAACACATCCAAAGCTTGCACAAAGCTTCCTCTGCCACTTCCTGGCTCGACGTTTGATTTGGTAACGTTATGGTGGTTTTTATTCATATGCTGTTTAATGTTTGATGATGGCATTATTTTACATATGCATGTGCTTACATATGCGATCAATTGTTTCTGCTTCTTCTTCACTGTGTTTTGATCCAGGGATTCAATATTCTTTCAGAAGATACATAATAGCGCCTCCTACTGTATACCAGAGAAAACACAGAAAGCCAGAAAAATTGTCAATGGTGGTGGAAGAGTTAATACAGGGGTTTTCAAAGAATAGTGTCGCTAGGGATCACAGAAAAATGTGTTCGAAAAAATTATTTAAAAAAATTCATTTTCATTTTAGGACTGTCAAAGTTAGCATGCAATCAATTTTTTTTTACTAACAATAAATTAATACTACATTTGCTATGTACATGTATAAATAAGTCCATAAGTCTGTTATAGTCCATAAAGTCCGGGGTGAAAGCCTTGTATTATTTCATGACTGCAGTCTTGTATTTTCTAACTGTTTTGATGCGTTTTGAGAGGATGGATTTACTTTGTAGTACTTTGGCTTTGAAAACAGCCTCCATTAAAAGATCATCGCCTGCAAACAACTCATATTTGGCATTCAGAAACTTGGGTCACTCGGTCAAGGTGAACTGATAAGGAGGAAATAGGATAGATATTATTATTCTTAAACACCAGAAGAATTAATAAGCGTAATGTGCGAAGGTACACCAAAACCTGTTGTTTCTGGCTGTGTGTAGCACCTGCGACTCTGCATTTAACCTTCTGAAGGATCCTAATGTTAGAAACAAGCAAAATTTCACATTTTTGTGAAACACTGCAGTGTGTGGATTGTTTTTTAATGTCACAGTGCAAGACAGGTTTTGCAGAGGCTATTACAAAAGGATGCGACAGCACAAACTATATCAAGCAGGAAAGAAAACTTGCCGTAAGTGTTGCAAATCGCTTTAACTCGATTTGCATTTAAATGTACAAAGTGAAGGTAAAAAAAAAAAGGTTTAGTACATGACTGAAAACGACATTATGACTTTTTGGTACAAAAACCTTGACTTTTTGGCAGCTCTCATATTAAATGAGGTAGCCTACATTTTAATTTGACTGATATCTGTAATTAGAGTAAATAGGCTCTGTAATGTAAATAAAGTAATTAGATCTTGTAAATGGCTCTGTCGCTAGGTTGCTGCTAGATTGGTTGCTAGTGGCAGCAGCTGGCTGGATAAACCTGCGATCCTTCACTGTGTGAGAAACTCAGACAGGGTACACAACCGTAAAAACACTGGCTTCAACCTGATCAAACACAAGAGCCCCTCTCTGGACGCTTATGCTTTATGAAGCCAGGGATACCTCAGGGCTGTGTGTGCGGATTTCTAGAAAAGTTCGTCAGGCTATTATTATGTTAGACCACTGTCTGTTTGTATGCTGTGCGTTAGATCATAAATGAATCATATATGGTGTTTGTGCTGTGGTAAAGTGATTGGGTCGTGTTGAGTTGTGACAATGCATTCTGTATCAACACATATTAGGTTGTCTTTGTGTATAAGGCCCTCTTGTTATTTTAATCTATGTGCACTTTTAGTTTCCGTTAATATAAAATGTATTTAAAATTTCAATATCCCCAAAATTTTAAGGGCTGATTGTTTTTAGGGTTCTCACTCTTTTAAACAAATTCATTTACAGTTGCTTGTGATATATTGGATAAGGATTAAGGATAAGGATGTATTTTAAAAATGCATTTCATTACAATTTCTACATGATAAAATGTTTAAGAGTTTGGCATAGCTAGAAAAGTGTACATTCATTATAAAAATGATGTTTTAAGGTCCAGGTTTAGAAATCACACTTTAAAAATGAAGCATCCAGATTTTCCAGGACTGTAGGAACCCTGCTTCTTCAAAGGAAACAAATAGTTGTTGAGGGCACAAATTAAAATAAGAAACATCTTGATTTTTAATCATTTTAGCAAATTTTAATGGTTGTTTTGTCTTATATTAGCCTAAACCCTTTTAAAGCCCCTTTTGATGTTTGCAGAAGCCCCCTAGTGAGTCCTGGCCTGCAATGGAGAACTACTGAATTAAATATTTAATTAAATATTGTACAAATACTGTGAATTAAATTCATTTATGTGTCCCTATGATGTACTGATATAATTTTCAGGCTAATGGTCTTGTTAAGTTAGAATTAACTGTGTAATGCAAAAGAACGTAACATAAATATTGTATATATACGTATGCAGGGTTGGGGAGTAATGTAATGCATTTAACTTAGTTCCGTATTTAAAATAAAAAATATGAGTTACTATTTCATTAGTTACATTTGAAAAGTATTTAGATTACTAAAGTGATTACTTTGAATTTGAATGTCATTCATTTCATTTAAACATTATTGTAAACTGTAACAGGCAAATACTCTGACACTCTGCAAAAGCATCCTAAAACTACAGTTCTGCTCATAAGTTTCATACCCCTTGCAGAATATACAAAATTGTATTTATTGTAGCAAAATAAGAGGATCATAAAAATTGCATGCTATGTTTATTTAGTACTTTCCTGAATAAACTATTTCACATAACAGATGTTTACATTTACTCTGAATTTATGAAAACGGCCCCATTCAAAAATTTACATATTGAATATTAACTGTCCGTCATTATCTGGATAATCCACAACTATTTATGTTTTGTGATAGTTGTAAATCCCTTGTTTGTCCTGCAGTTAAACTGCCCACTGTTCTTCAGAAAAATCCTCCAGTCCTGCACATTCTCAGGTTTTCCAGCATATTCTGTATATTTGAACCCTTTGCTAACAATGACTGTATGATTTTGTGATCCATCTTTTCACATGGACTATTGAGGAACTCATACAACTATTACAAAATGTGAATAAAAAAAAAATCACTGATGCTCACGAAGGAAACACAGCAGGGGGTGTAAACTTTTGAACAGGATGATATGTAAATATTTCTTATTTTGTTTAAAGATTATTTTTTCATTTAGCACTGCCTTTCAGAAGCTAATAATTACATTTCCCAGAAGACAAAGTAAGTTAACCTGTTCATCCAATTAAAAAGTTTACACACCCCAGCACTTAACATTGTGTTACCTTGAGCATCACTAATTTTTTTTTTCTGTTTAAGATTGTCTGCATTTTTTCCTCTTCCTATGCCGAGGAAAACCAAGTCCTATGTTTGGTTGCTGTCATTTTTCTCTGGACCCTTTGTGTTACATAATTATTTAGATTGTTACAAAACTTGTGTAATCTAATACATTACAAATTACTTTACTTTTTGTATTTTGTAATCTACAATGAAATACATTTTAAAAGTAACCTTCCTAACTCTGTGGATGTACATATATACACATATACGTACATTATACATATAAACACATATACATACATTTTATATATATATATATATATATATATATATACACACATACATATGCACACACACACACACACATACATGCAGTACATACATATATATATATATATATATAGTAGTCAACATTTGAAGTGGATCAAAAAAAATTCATCAAAGTTGTCCTAAGACGAGCACATTTTGGTTTTAGGTTTAAAAGGTTTTGATCCACTTTAAATGTTGACTACTGCGCGCGCACAGGCACATAATAAAAAAAAAAAATATATATATATATATACATACACACACACACACACATATATATATATATATATATGTATGTATAACATACATTTTTGTCACAATCTGGTTCAGAAGATGAGGAAAAAGTTTCAAATAGGCTTCGAAAAACAAAAGGGTCCTTAATGAAACAAACTCAGATCATTCACATACAAGAACACAATATAACAGCGTGTCTACACACAAGCAATACCAAACAGCAACTGAATGAGAAGGAAGAGCTTAAATACACAGGGTGATCAAACTCAAATGAAGAACAGGTGAAGACTTGTTAAGTAGAAACCATAGTAACAAACAAGGAGCAGGAAACTAGAACAAAGGAACACAGAACCAAAATGGGCAGTTTGTGACAATTGGTTTGTTTGATTTCTGAATGTCAAAGTTTTTTAATTTTCTATTTCTTTTATTTTAAATTAGTATGATATGTAATATAAAATATCCATAATATAAAACTACCTGCATTTTTCTTTTATTAAAATTCAAACAGCGAGTAATTAACACAGCACACCTGCATGTCCTAGATAGGTGCGTAGAAGAAATGATAAAATAAAGTCCAATAAAATTAGAAAAAAAGAAAGTCTGCATACTTTTCCACATTTCCACACTTGAAAAAAAAATTCTAAATTTATTCCGCAACATTTCAGTCCCATGACTTTCATATCATATAGGCTAACTGATGCGGGGGGGTTTCTCACCCAAAACTGCAGTTTTCTGTGAATAACCCATATCTATATCTATCTATCTATCTATAGAGAGAGAGAGAGAGATGTATATTTATTGTATACACTATTTATTGATACAGTTGTTGTGTATGTTATGAGTAAATCACTGCTAAACAGTTTTTTAGTGATGTTCTTGCATATTAACATGTTTAAGGTTGTGTGTGTGTGTGTGTGTGTGTGCTGGCTCTTGTATCGTATTCTTGAGGCCAGGGGAGCAGTAAGCAGATGGCACTGGCAGTCTGTGATGGCACTCACAGAGAGAGAAAAAAATAAAAGACACAAAGACATTTCTCACGGTGACCCACAGAAGCAGATTAATGGTGAAAAAATGAAAGGTTTCATATTCAATAAGTTTTTTAAGCGCAAATGCACTTTAAAAATGAGCTTTATTCGGATGATGGATATTGACCGTGAGTTTAGGACTGTGCGTATGACACAGGAACAGCTAGAAACGTCTCTTTCCTATTCAAACAGACATTGAAAGCTCTATATATCTCCTTGAGTTAAGTCTACCAAAAAAGTGTTGGCCTCCTCTCAACAGACACAGTATTCTGCCAGCCGCTGGTGCTTTTGGCAGCCAGAGTCGCACCTTGCAAACAGAAGGATGTGAGGAGACAAGGGATGGATGGATGGATGAGGAATGAAAAAAGGAAGGGTGAGATCATGTAAAGTAGAGGGCGGAGGGAGACAACACCTGGTTGTGGTGCCCAGCGTTTGTGTCACGACTTCTTTTGCGGTGTGCGTGCATATGATGTCATATTCCAGGCAGAAAGTGGCATCCCCTCGACAACATCAACCCCCCCCCCCCCATACCTCTGACATCATCTCGGAGACATCAAGATAATAAGGTGCATTTGCCTATATGTGCGTGTGTGAAGGAGAGAGAGAAAAGGGAGGGAAAAGAGGTGTGTGTTGTGGAAGGGGGGACGGGTAAAGCATATATAGACATCTCATCCTTACATATGAGATACTATTAACATACTCATCCAGCTCACGCAAACACACACTGACATACAAACGGCACTCGCTTTAAATCACATTCCTGCACACAGAGGAAGGAAGAGAGCGGAGAGGGAAAGACAGGGATGCTCTTAGCAGGTTCCAAAAATTGAGTCTAGAGAGAAAGAGAGAGAGACAGAGGGATGGAGGACTAAAGCGTTCAGTCAGGTTTTAAAAGCTCTTCGAACTATTATTGGTGAGTAAAACAATTTGAAAACTTCATATGCTTATTTTCTTGTGTGAAAATTGTTGAACCGTGTTAATCAGTACAGATTTTTCCTTTGAAAACTTAGTTTAACAACTATGGTTGTTGAGATTTATATCAGTAAGACTGTATTACTTTATAAATATTAAATACTTACGGCATTGTGCATGAACGTCATTCATTTTGAACGTTTTGTGCACAGAATAAGGGTGCATTCCATGAAACCTGACAAGAACATGTCTGAAATAACAAATAAGAAATAACATAAGAATAGTGATAGAAAATGAAGGATATTTTTATGATCGTGATGTTTTTCATGACAATTAAGAACTCCCTCAAATTCTCATTACCGTAATGCTGAAATAAAGAAAAAAAAAATCATTATTATTCCTGTAATGGGCAAACAATTATTGATATGTTTTAAATGTTGAGGTTTTTAGATGTCATATTAGTATTTTTTTGTGCTGTCTTTATGCTAATTTAAATAGAAAATCATGGTCATTTTTAGTGTAATACAGTTAAAATAAAACAGCATTAAACTAATATAATGATAATCATTTCTGTAATAGGAATTACAAAAAAAAAAAAAAGGAGAAAATGTATTTACGTGAAAATAATGTCAAATTCCAAATAAATATAATGATCCTAAAATGGATTTATTTTCTATATTTAAAAAATCTGGGGGGGGGGGGGGGGGGGGTTGTGAATTTAATTTAATTTGTGAGATTAGCATATGTACTGTTATACAGTTATAGCATAGTCCAAGATGCTTTTGTTTCTTTTCCAAGATGATTTTGTTCTAATCTGAAAGGTGTATATGTAGCTGAATTTATTCAAAGTGCATAACAAACTAACCTCTTTCTGTGTTTTATCTGTTTCTTTGTATGTACTGTGTATTGTTTTCTGCAGAATGTTGTTTTCTGTTTGTATTTCCATGCTTCTCTCTCCTTTACCTGTTTTTGAGTGTGTACATCTAAATTTGTTCTTCTAAATCTATCCATACCGACTCACATTAGCGGTGTATTTGGGGCCATTATCATTTGCACCATGCTGTGCTCCTCTGTATTTGTGGTGCTCCTAGTCCTTCTGGCCAATCCGGTGCCGGGCCACACCCGAACCCTTCACACCCCTGATAAAGCCATGCAGGTGGGCTTCCTCACAGGACTAAACACATATATTTTTGAGTAGCCTTAGTCATTAAAAAAGATGTCCTGTCTCCACGATGCAGGTCATCGAGCAGTTCCTTGAGCGCTACAATGACCTTTTGACCCTTGATGATCTTGAGAACCTCACGAGTGACCAGTCGGAAGAGCCCATGCAGACCTTCAGCTCTGGGCTAAAGGTGGCAGAATACCCCAAGTGGATTGACATACCTGTGCAGAGCGAGAATGCCTGGCTCCGCCTCTTGAAGGGGGCTTTGGCCAATCAGAAGCGAGCTCCACCGGACCGGTTGCGGAGGGGTTGGAACCGAGGCTGTTTTGGCCTGAAACTGGACCGGATCGGCTCTATGAGTGGCCTCGGCTGCTAATAATGAACTGAGAGGTGGACCGAGATGATGAGATGACTGTTGTCCCGCTTAGCTTTAGGTAGAGGTCTGGTTTGGGACTCCGTGAAAACTAGGTGGACAAATTCATTATATTGTGTATTTCAATATACTTATTTTTACATGGGATTTGAAGTGACATGTTGTTTAACTGTATTTGTATTTATTTCTTAATGAAGGTAGTAGTGTTTCCTGGTTCCTTGAGATGTAGATGAGATACAATCGTTTTGATAATATGCTAGTAGTTTACTAGTAAGATCTAGTAAGATAAGATCTTAAAGTAATGTCTCAAATAGTCTCAAAATGCATGATTTATAGAACATATACTGCTTACCTTCTGTAGTTTTTGCATGAATAAAATTTCTTCCACATCATGTTTCTTTTTGCTTTCTGCATGTCTCTTAATTCCGACACTATCAAGTGTTTTTATTATGCTTTTCTAAAGCCAGGTGTCCCAGGTGCTTTTCTAAATCTGCGTGTTCTCCCACACACTGCAAATCAAGGAGTTCTTGGGCTGCAAATATGCAAATGGAAGAATGTGACAGGATTTTCACAGTCTTAATCAGCTCCCATTGAACAAAGAAGCGCAGGCTGACACACATCCACATCTTTTCGTGATGAGAAGTGGGCAGTCTGGGGTTTAGTGGTGGATAAGTGATGTGTAAGTGCAGGATTTTTAGTTTTTTTAAGGAACTTAATAATTGCTCATATTGAACAACATATGGTGTACTATTAACAATTAATGCAAGTGAATTTAAACAGCATGTCTCTGCATAAGTGTTTCCTCTTCTAAAGCAGAGATGCATCCACAACCACTGAATCATTTGGGAACTGCGTGAAAATCCCTTTATTTCTTACCACTCAATCAGCCTGTGAAATGTTTATGTAGGCGTTAGGATTATAGCTTGTATGAAAAAAAAAATACTATGTTTAGGCACAAAATCTCAACTTGAACTACATTTTATAGAAATTCTCTCTAAGAACTGACGAGTGTTTTATCTTAAAATAATTTGGTAAATTAGTCTGTTATGATCTATGTCCTATGTTCTGTCTTTTATTTTTATGGTATAATTGAATTTAAAAGATAATTTACTCTTAAATTGAAACGATAAATAAAAATGCTACACGTTTAACGAGTCTGTTAAGCTACCTCAAAGTGAGTATAAAGCAATGGTGTTGTTAAAAGTGTTCTTTTTATTTGTGATACTTCATAATCCCTTGCTGCTTGTGCACATTTATAAGACTATTGGGGTATATATGTGATGACTGTCAAATTCATATGAATTTGTTTCTTCAGTGGAGCACAGATGATATGCAGAACGTCCAAGATACTGTACTTTTTGCACTACAATGAAAGTGAATGGGTACCACAAGTGTGAATAAGCCAGAGAGAGAGAGAGAGAGAGAGAGAGAGAAAAACCATAAAAGTAGTCCAAACAATTTATGTATACATAATTAAGCCATGGTCACTATACACTTTCACTGTATAGAAAAAAGTAAACATAAATAATTTACATGATTGTGAGTAAATTATTTGTTTTTTAATGAGTTAATATCACTTTAAAGCAGTGGTTCTGAACCTTTTGACTTGAATGCCTTCCATTGCATATAACACATCAATTATATATATATATATATATATTTATATATATAAAATAAAAACAATAGACAATAAAAAGTTAGATTATTTTACATTTTATCATTTTAAGTCATTCTGAAGCCCCCTATTGGGCTCCGGTCCCCTGGTTAAGAACCGGTTCTTTCATGCTTCTTTCATTTCCTAACTCTGATATAACCAAGATCAAACTTCAAACCTATCTTGAAGTCACCACCCAATTTTCCACCACTGTTTCCTAGTATCTATTTGCCTGTAGTAACAGATTTGTATAAGCTGCAAACTTAAAATAATGAAAATCATAAAGATTTTCAATGAAAATGAAGCTCAAATGCATTATTTTACTTTGACCACAAGATAGCACTATATCCTGAGACTCGAGACACTAGACTTCCCTGGGCAGTCTGCACTTCAGACAACACAGGATCCTGGACTCTGAGCTCTACAGTTATGCCACTTTATAGTTAGTAGTTAATATATAACATCCTCACATACCAGCTAACAGAGCTAGTGAAGAATGATCCACACGGGAGAACAGAGATTTAACAAACAACTACTCATCCGCAGAGTTCAACATCAAAAACCGGTCCGCAAATCTTCCAGCTGAAGAATCTGGAGTGAACTTGGCAATGTGACGTGACAGACGTGCTGTTTGTGTCTGTCAGGGTTACATTCAGAAGCCTGTCTGATTCTGTCTGAATCATGTGAGTCAGTTGTACTCGTAACAGGGTGAAGTGGATTGTGCAGGTCACTCCACAGGAGCACAAGATAGCTGCAGTGGAAAGGGTGTGGGGTCAGCCTTCGAGTGTTTGAGTATTTTTAGCCTTACCCTGGCAACAGTCCAACACATTCTCTCTGCTGGCTGGGGAGCAGACATACACTATTCTGAGGGGCTTTTACTGAGCGCTTTCAATCTGTTTTAATGAGAAGAATGATTTAGAAGTTAATATTACATGCACATAGATGTACATACATTACAGTTACCCCATTTCATAAGGATGTTATGATGATTAAAGGGTGAGATGGCATTTTTAAAACTGTTACGCCCCACTTCAATATCCAGTGACAAACTCACTTTGGCCTTCTCTTCATCTCTGTGACCTCGGAACTATCAAAAGAAGCCAAAAGGCCAGGATGGCAGCGGTCACGACAGTCCAAATTTGTCTGCAGTGCAAACTCAGATGATACTTAACACCATAGAAAGGACAAGACTAATTCAAAGTAACTAATGCAAAGAAAAAAAAAAAAGACAAATATGTAGTTTTGCAAAGTTAAAAATCATATCTTGCAACAAAAGTTTAGATTTACCGTGGAAAATTAGAACATTGCACTTTGACAGCTAATTGCTATAAAGCATGAATGTATTTTTTTGCAATGACAGAGCACCTAATCTCCTGGATCGTGTCAGTATTAATTACTAGTATAGCCCTATGATTAATTGCAGACAAGAGACAAAGTGTCAACTACATTTAAATAATTAACACCAATGCTAAACTTGATGGATAACAGAGAGATTATAATATGATTAATCAAATGTACTTTGTGATCAAATTCACTACGGTAATTTAGAAACTAAGCAATTAATCTACTCTGTCACTCTCTGAAGGAATGTGCTTGTTTTAAAGCAGTGGTCTCAAACCCAGTTCCTGGAGGGCCACAGCTCTGCAGAGTTTAGCTCCAAATCACACCTGCTTGGAAGTTTCTAGCAATCCTGAAGACCTTGATTAGTTGGATCAGGTGTGTTTGATTAGGGTTGGAGCTGAACTGTGCAGAGCTGTGGCCTGCAGGAATTGAGTTTGAGACCAATGTTTTAAATGGATAGTTCACTCAAAAGTGAAATTTCTGTCATTGTTTACTCACCCTCAGGTTGTTCCAAACCTGTATGAGTTTTTTTTTCTTCATTCAAACACAACAGAAGATATTTAGAAGAATCCGGGTTACTAAACAATTGCTGGTTCCCACTTACTTCTATTGTATAGGGGGAAAATACTAGGGAAGTCAATGGGGACCAGAAACTTTTTGGTTACCCACATTCTTCAAAATACCTTCTTTTGTGTTCAACAGAAGA
>JAFVLL020030296.1:0-87416 GCA_021397915.2 Tor tambroides | reverse complement strand
AACTTAACCACTGATTTCTAGTTGTGTCCTCTTTTGGAAGCCCAAACAAAGTACTTTCGCTTTCACAATGAAACACAGCGTCTCCAGGACATGGCACCGGCGGCAGCAACAATACTACAGCGAGAATAAAAATCACGCCCCCTTTCTTTACGTATTTGGGTGGTGTTTTGCAAATCTCCCCAAACCGTGACATAGACATGTGGGGGCATGTTTAAATGAGCCGTTTTAGGGGGGGCGTGGCAGTGTCTTAACTTTTATAAAGAATTTTTTTTTTTTTTAAGTCTTTGCAACTTCAGGGATCTTATCTATGCACAAACAGCTTGTAACACTCCAAAGAGAAAGGAAAACTTGAAATCGCATCATATGACCCCTTTAAAAATGTAATTAGATTTTTTAATTCAATTGTAAAAATAGTTACATTTTTAACATTTAATTAGATCAGTTTAAAAATGCAAAACAACCATGTTTATTTTTCAGATAATTGGAGACAAACACATTGAATTAAAAATTGATGAGGTGGAGTAATAATTTAGTAAACAATTGTTTGAAATCATTGCATATTGCACACATAATACTATTTTTTAGGATAGTATGCAGTATCTAGTATACACTCTACTATATTCTAGTCTTGCATTCTGAATATAGCAAATGAAAAAAACACAATAGTACACAGTAACATGCTAGTACGTTATTGTGAATTCAGCCACAGCCTATTTATTAAAGTATGAGAACTACAATAACTACAGTTACTTACTGCAAACAAGTGCAAGAATCATCCGTAGCAATTTGTATGGACACTTCATACCGGCCCAGTTCTGAAACACAAACATATGCATGTTAAAAGGCATTATGAAGACTTTTACAAAGTCAGCATAATGAAAATTCACTCAATCTATTTTGTAAATACATCTTATTGATCTTAGTGTATTCATCCATGCATGTATTTTGTTTTTTGACCTCGAAATGTTTAATAAAAAGTTAAAATTAAAAAAAATGATCTCTCTGGAGATTTATGCTGGACTTCTGATTTAAAAGCTAAAATGTAAAGCTAATGTGAAATGCCATCAGTGTTGTTATTATTAACTAAAACTAAAAAGATAACTGATATAAAGTTATCTAAAAATAAAATAAAATAAAAAATATTAAATGAAACTTACACTTAGATCTAAAAGTTAGTTTAGGCTGAAGTGCTAAAATTACTAAAATTGAAATAAAAATAAAGCTGAATAGAAATATTAATAAAAATAATAAAAAGACACATAATAAAATTACTAAAACAACTCAAAATACTTATTCAAAATACTAATAAATATCAAAATAACACTGACTGCCATTTGCAACCTATTTTACTTTCATAATATATTTTTTGGGTAAAATAGAATATTCAGTCATGAAAAATGTAAGACAGGACTTAATTTTATCCATTAGGAATTGTGTGAATTGTGAAAAATGAACATTATATACTATAATAGACTGTGTTTTCTAAAACAATGATTAATAGCTATTTGGCTACATGTGCACTGATGAACTGTTCCCAGTAAGACCAGATTTCATGCTGACTTTGTGCTTACATTAATTCTTATGTATAAAAAGTGTTATTTGAGCTGTAAAGTGTCTAAATCACCTCCTAGAGGTGGAACTACACCTCTTTAAAAGTGGCTTTTTGCTTGAGGAACAAATTAAAATGATTTCCTGTGGTGACTGATGACATCAGAGCTCAACCTGTAGCAAATCCAGAACATTCCTCAAATTCCACACACACAAACTAAGGCACTTTAACAGGGAAGAGACGCATCCATCAGCACACAGCAGACTCTGAAGAGACTTTCTGACTCTCTGAGGGCTGTTTGTGTCTGTCTGTGTGCGACTGATTAGAGACACTTTGATCTTTAGGGAAGCCGCAATATAAAGCATCCAGAGAGATTTATCCCTCTGCGTTTCTATATTCCTCTGCCTGATTTCCCCTTTTCATTCATTCTGACACAAGTCGCCATGGCAGCAGTTAGTTTGGGTTACCATGACAACGTTGGCGAGATGTGCTGAGCAGAGTGCATAGACCCCGCCGGACCCGCCCACCACCGGAGCACGCATATCCGTGATGGACACCGTCAGTGAACCTGAGGAGACACGCGGTTAGTCTTCACTAATGACAAACAGTGGGATTATTCGATATATTTTGTCCTGGAAATCCCCCACGAAGCATGTGACAAAGCCCCGCCCACAAGTACTGACTCCATTTGGAATTATGACATCATGTGAATTGATACATTTGAAGTTCTAGCATGAGATACATTGTGTCCTGCAACCCTCATTCTGTGTAAAGACCTTCGTGCAACATTAGAAACGACTGTGTACACACTACGTTTGCTGATTTCAGGCAGCCTCTATTGAGTAAAATTGCCCAATTGAGAAAATTGATAGGCAAATTTAATCATAATATAATTGCCTCATAATGACATGAGGGGGTCCCCGCATAGGGACCTGTACACCACTGATGCATGCCTGGTTTTTCGGATTATTTGAAGCTTAATAGAGAGTGTCTAACTGTCTTATGTGCCAAAATTTAAGTTTTTATAAGGATTTTATTAATTTTATTAATACAATATTTATATATATTTTTATATATATATATATATGTGTGTGTGTGTGTGTGTGTAGTGTATATATATATATATATATACACACACACACACAAAATTGTAATTTTTGTAATAAAATAAATGTAATTAAATTCTAATTTATTTTTTCTTCTACTTCTTAATTGAATAAATTATTTAATAAATGTAATTTAATTTAATTTGATTTATTAACTTATTTTTAATTAAATAAATGTAATTTTATTTAATTTACTGAATTGATTCCTGTAATTTAATTAATTTAATAAATTACATTTTATTGAATTAATTTATTCATTTTATTTTTTATTTACATTTTATTTTATTTTTTTATTTAATAGTGTATTCAATATATGTAACTTTAATTATATACAATTTTAATTAACTTTATTGAATGCATTCATGTTTGATTTAATTTAGTTTAATTATTATTTTTTCCCCTGTAGGTAGTTTATTAATAAATCATGAAGAATGTTATGATAACAAAAGGTGTTTTAATTATGTGTCATCAAATGCGGAGGCATGATTTAGTCGTTATTGTGTTATTTTTATATAATGCTAAAAATGAAGACATTAAACTGACATGTGTAATATATATGCATATAAACCCCTCCTGACCTGTATTTCTGCACTACTGTCGTCACTACTGTCGACCCATTTAATGAATATAATAAAGGTAATTAATAGTTGTCATGTAATTATAGGATACAGAGCTGCTCTGTGCTGCAGTCTAAACATGTACTACAGAAACTACTTTTAGACATTTTATTTAAACCGAGTACTATTTGCTCATGCAAAACTTGCAGTCAGGATGCCAGGCTGTTCTGAGTGGTTTGCAGGGTGCTGTAGATGGTCGTTAGGTGGCCACTCCCAAGTGGACTTTAATTTAATACAGAACATTCAAACTCACAGCGGCACAAAACACATTGAGTAAAGCTAATTCTGTACTCTAAACTAAAATCTCACAGGAAAGCGAACATGCATGCTAAATACAGCAGAAGCGGGTGAGATAATTGAATATTGGCATATCCTCTGTGTGTGTGTGACAGATTGTCTATACAGTGCTGCGCTCAGCACTCTTACTCCACCACCATCTTCATCATTCTGCTCTTTTTATGTTACATTTTCTCAATACTCTTTCTACTCGCACGTCCTCCACCCTCTCACTCTATTTCTCACGTCTTTTCATCTCTTTCTCACACATAGTCTCTGTGTGACTCTGCTCATTTTTCTCTTATTTCTTTTTGCATACTCTATTCTCTCCTTCTTTTAATTTCCATCTCATGTTCTGTGTCCTCAGCATGGACACTTTCCTTTATAGATGTCAAAATGCTGGTAAGTTGCAGTATGCAGTAAATTTGGAGTAAATATGATGCAACATAAGTGTTCATTTAATTTCAGCATATTTCTGTACATGTCATTTGCAATAGTTAAGTTGTATTGTGTTACATCGTGGCTATTTGATTCTGCTCCTGGACTGGAGGGCCACGTCCTGCAGGGTTTTGCATGAACTCTAATTAAACAGACCTGAGCCAGCTAATCAAGGTCTTCAGGATTATTTAATAATTACAGACAAGGGTGTTTGATTAGGCTTTGAATTCAAATTTAAAAGCGCTGTATATCATCCATGTATCTCCTATTTCACACAAACATACACACAACGAAGCAAGTCTTTATGAAATAGACATCGACTTCATACAAAATGATTTTGTTTTCTTCAAATGAATACATTTTATTAAATAATTTTTTTTAAATGTATTCCTTTTATTTTATTTAATAAGTGTAATTTTATTGAATTTATTAATATTATTTAGATTTAATTTAATAATGATCAATGAACATTTTGTCAGAACCTCTAGTAAATTACAGTTATTGTACATGTTATTTTGTTTAGTTGTCTAATGTTTTTTTCTTCAGAATCATAGGAGAATCACAATCTCTATTTAACAATAAATAAATAAAAATAATAAAAATTGTGATTCTGAATTTATCCAGAATCATGCAGCTCTAATATATCCACACACACACACACGCATATCAAAAAAACAAACTGAAATAAATAAATTTAGTACAATTATTTAATAATTTAATAACAAATTATTTTTAATTAAATAAGAATTTTACTTTAAACATTTAAAAATATATTTTTAAATATTACTATGTAAAAAAAATAAAACAACAAAATTTAAATTGAATTTAAATTAAAGAATTTCCATACAGGTCAGGAGGGATAATTAAATGTGTATATTCTTTTTTTTAAATGTAATTATTAAAATGATATATATAATTAAATACACTTGCCCTGAAGACCTTGATTAGCTGTTTCGGCTGTGTTTAATTAGGGTTGGAGTGAAGCTCTTAAGGACGTGGCCCTCTAGGAATGGAATAGCCCTGATAGAGGACAATATATATCTCTGTTTTATAATAAGAAGAACATAGCTAGGATTAAAATGTAAATGTATTCTATTACACTACACACAGTCTCCAGAGGTGGTATATTTGCTGCTTTGGTGTGTGTTATGAGAGAGAGATGGTGTGTGTGTGTGTGTGTGTGTGTGTGAATAATTCAGAGATTATTGATTAGGTCATTGCCCACTGGTGACATGTCCATCATAAATATGAGCACATTCTCCTGGTGAGCTTGTCAGAGTGCAAGGACAGCAAGACGTATCCGGACACACACGCTCTAACTCACCAGCGACGACTCCTGCCATATACAGCAGACTGATCCTCAGGATCCCATGAACCATCTCCAGAGGAACTCCAATCATCAGCTGGAGAAGAGCGTTGAAACCCAACTGCTCTAATCTGCGCACACACACACACACACACACACACACACACACACACATCCAGAATATAAAACATCAGCTGCGGCTATGGGTCTGTACAGCTAAATTTAGACAAAGGAACACTATGAAATTCTCATCAGCCTTAGAAGTCGAAGTCAAACTTTTGTCTCTCATCTTAAAAAAGCCTAATCTTGCTCAAACGCTTACAAAACACATAAAGGCCCTATGGAATCCCAGAGAGATTAAACCTGTTGAGTAATCTATTATCCATCTGTTACAAAAAAGTGTCATTTTTCTTCATTAAAAAGTGAGATTTGTCATGAAATCTCTTTGCTATAATAATATGTTGCCTGCATTAATGTGCATTTAAAGTCAACATGAATGTGAAATGGTTGTTCACAACCCATTGTAGTTTTGTAATGTGATGTATTTCTCAGAAAAATGCGGGCGGCACTTAATTTTCTCCATTAGGAATTGATTGCACATTGAAAAGCATCTCAATATGACAGACGATTGAAGCGGAGGGGCTGAAAAATGGTTTTGCTGACATCATTTGATAAGCAAAATCATTTCAGAGGTGGAGTATTTTATTGCATTTTGATAAAAGATGACAAACTGTTTTCTTTAAGATAAACGAATCGTGCACAACAAGACCAGGAACATGCACGAAGAAATATGTTCGCATTTGACTTTAAAGCTTGTAAAACTCAGTTTCTAAACATGTACGTACACTGTTTATTCGAAGAACAGTTGCTAGTTGCATAATTACCAAGTGCACTACAGCTGATGCTCATTTATTTATAAAAGGAGATCTAAACAAGAGTGCATCTGGTCCTGTCAAACACTTACCCAACATGCATGAACATATAGCTGAAGAACCTCCAGATTTGTGCTCGGTGTCTGGGATGATACACCAGTGGACTCTTCATGAAATCTGGCTGGTAGGTTTGCAACACCCATTTATTGAGCATCACACCGTAACACATAAACACTATGATCTGAAACAAACACAAACACAGACACACTCAACAGTGTTAAACCTGTAAAGCCTCATGTGTCAAACAAAATCAGAAAAAAACTAATGTTTGGAAATGGAACAGTTTACTGAACCTTTAGACAAAACTTACAAGAAAAAAGAAAAAAAAAAAAAAAATCGATAAAAGTTTGCATATGGGGTTTTTGTTGAGTAACATATGTGATACATCAGGCTTTTACGGCTCACATAGCTGATATAATGAGAATATGGAGTGCAACTCAATTTCTGAGCAAAAATATATAATTTGGTGTAGATGCTGCTATTTATTTGGCCAAAAAGATGATATTCTAATAGCTTGTAATGTAAATAAAAGAAATCTTTCTAATAATATAGCAGACTACTTACATTAAATGCATTTAAATATCAGTTGTCACTTTTTTATCTCATAAAATGTCCTAATATTATACTTAAAACACTTAGTTTTATGACCAAAGCTTTGCAGTTTTCATTTAAATCATAAAATGCAATGCAATACGATGATGATTGAGAGATGAACAAATAAACAATCCTCGAAAGCCTGATGATCATATTTGATACTTACATTTAAACATTATTTTTCATAAATGATGTATGGATAATTGAGTAAACCTAAGTTGCTTTAGTCAAGACGGAGTTAAATTTGAAATATCACTAACAATATAAAAGTTATTCTTATTTACTTCATAAAAATCAGTAAAGATTTCACAGCAAAAAGACACATGAACAATGACCTGAAGGTAGATGTTTGTACAATTATACTAAAAATTTTACTGGCTAAAAATATAAACTATTAATCTGATGCCAGAAGGCATGTAGTAGATTGTGTGCAACAGGTTTTTTTTTTAGCAAAGTTTTGATTATAATGATCATTTAGAGGAAATATGTGACAGTGGACCACAAAACCAGTCATGAGGGTGAATTTTTCGAAACTGAGATGTATACATAATCTGAAAGCTGAATAAGTAAGCTTTCCATTGATGTCTGGTTTGTTAGGATAGGACAATATTTGGCTGAGATACAACTATTTGAAAATCTGGAATCTGAGGGTGCAAAAAAATCAAAATATTGAGAAAATCACCTTTAAAGTTGTCCAAATGAAGTTCTTAGCAATGCATATTACTAATCAAAAATGAAGTTTTGATATATTTACGGTAGGAAATTTACAAAATATCTTCATGGAACATGATCTTTACTTAATATTCTAATGATTTTTGGCATAAAAGAAAAATCAATAATTTTGACCCATGCAATGTATTTTTGGCTATTGCTATAAATATACCCCAGAGACTTAAAACTGCTTTTGTGCTTCAGGGTCACATATGTGTATCAAATATGATACTTTATAGAGTTAAAAATAAAGGTTCTTCTAACCATAACCAAAAACCTTTGAAAGAAAGTTTCGCTCTAGGTGTACTAATGAACGAAGAACCAAATGTGCTGATCTGAAGAACCCATAAGGCAACATAAAGAGGAAAGAGCCACGCAGAGCTCGGTGAGGTGTACCTGTACAATGGTAATGATGGCCATGAACACAGGAGGAGGACAGAGTCTGCTCTGATGGAAGTACCATCGGCGGTCCGTCTCGCATGGCAGAATCTCATAGGCCACGTAGCGCACGAAGCGCTTGTACACGCCCAGCCCCGTCTCATCCAATAGGATCTCGCGCTGCAGGGTGCGACGCCCATTTGCAATGGCTCGGCGAAAACTACTGGAACGTTTACTGCTCAGCTGAGAGAGAGAGATGTACATCTCATTAGCTGTTTACACAGTGAGAAGTAGTGTAATTCACCATATATACATCTATGTTTCATTACCGTTTCAGTTCATAACCAAAACATTTATCATTAAATGATGATGAAGTTAATACACCAACAAAAATTTAACTGAACCACAATAATTTGCTCAGTACAGAAATAACAACAAATGCATCAACAGTAGACCACGTGATGATTTACAGTTTATCAATGTGGCATTTACAGCAAAAATTACATATACCGTATTTTCCAGAATATAAGCAACATTTTTTTTTTATCAACTGAAATGAATTGACTTATATTGCAAAGCGATATAATGCAATTAATGTCAAGCATGCCAATCATGTACACAGTTTAACTTACATTCATTTTAGATTTGCTGTTTATAATAAATGCTCTTTGTCATGACTGCCACTATTATTTAGTTTGTTTTATACTTATATTTTTCATTCCTGTTCTGAATACAGTTCAATTTAAATGATTCGCTGTGAAGTAATCTTTGCAAACATTTAATGTACAGGTTTATTACATTATTTATGATTGTAATAATAACATGTGATTTTAAATCAATGCAACTTATGTTTTTTCTCTCAATAATGCAATTTTTGACCTTTATTTTCTAAAAAAAAAATATGGTAGATGTGCACAGTGTTATACAAACAATCAAAACACCATCAGAGCACTAAAATAATGCTATAAACTTAACACTAACAAAACTGTAACATAAAACACTCTAATGCACATAAACAACAAAAGAAGAAACAGAATTTTAAATATAAAATATAAACATAATGAGTCACTCAAGTACTTCTGGAAACTCCTCTACATAAAATATACGGCGGTAAATAAATATTTTATATAATAATATATTTACATAATTCTATACATATAATTATTTTTAAAACAAAGTCAATTCAAATGTAAATATAATTGAAAAATCTTATTTAAAATATCTTTTCTTATACATAATTTAAAATTATATATTTTTATTAAAAATGTAAAAAATTATATTTAATTAATGAATTACATTAATAATTTTAATATTTTTATAGCTAAAACATTATTTGACCAATAAATGACGATGCCACGTACTGTCTTTTAAAATACATAATTTTCACCATACATGACAGTTAATCGTTTTGTATTTTAATATGAATTACTAACATTTACAGTGTGTTTGTGTGTGGTTATATGTACATACACTCTTTAATAGACCCCATAATAGTCACACACACACAGAGACATGGAGCAGTTTAATACTGTGACTTTCTTAGAGATTACTCCAATGTATGTAGGATTTCTCACACTCGCTTCTTTCTTTTCCCTGTTTCCTTCATCTCCCACATGCCCCAGATTTACACTTCACCCAAATCCTTTTAAATTCATAGCTTTCTCTCTGCCTTTGCCTCAGTCTCTCTTCCTGTAGAACATGGTTTTAAATCATGGAATGTCTTGAATCCAAGCCACAGAAAGTGTATATCATCGGTGCGCGTGTATCAGGGTGTGATTACGCGAGGGTTCGTATCACATCTCTGAATGAGTCTAGCTAGAGCACCAGAACTGTCAACACAGAGCGCCGCAGTCATATGTGTGTGTGTGTGTGTGTGTGTGTGTGTATTAAAAGAGCCTGCGGCAAAATTGATTCAACTGTCTGTGCCAGAGTGAAAGCACTTACGCCCCCTCGTATCAAGTGTGAGAGAGTGAAGAAGGTCCTGAGAGGAACACGGCTGGATTTGTAAAGGAAGCACGTGGAGGTTCAGAAATTACAGAGCTGAGACCTGCAGTCTATTACTGACTGTGGGAAGAGCTTTTCATTCATGAACACACACACACAAACGGCATTCATCTGCTCCGGGTCTCATAGAAATAACATGACAATCAAATGTCACTCTGTATATGTGCATCAAGGGATCCATACGGTTGCATGAACACACATGAACACAAACACATAAAATAAAATAAAACAATAAAACAAATAAAATATCATTTAAAGGCTTTGGGGAGATTTTTTTAAAAAAAAATTTTTATATATATAAAAATTCATTGTATTCAGAACACATTAAATTGATCAAAAGTGACAGTAAATTTCTAAAAAAAAAAAAAAAAAAAATCTGTTCTTTTGAACGTTCTATTCATCACAGATTCCTGGACCAAAAAAATCTAAATTGATAATAATCAGAAATGTTTCTTGAGCAGCAAATCAGCATATTAGAATGATTTCTGAAGGATCATGTGACACTGAAGACTGGAGTAATGATATTGAATATTCAGCTTTGATCAAAGGAATAAATTACATTTTAAAATATATTCAAATAAAAAAAACAGTTAATTTAAACTGTAATAATATTACTGTTTTTACTGTATTTTTTAATCAAATAAATGCAGCTTTGGTGAGCAGAAGAAAAAATCTTACTGACCCTACAGTTTTGAACAGTTTGAAACAAAGCACAACATAGAGTTACAATTGAATATATATAGTATATTTGTGACTATTTCATGTCTCCAAATGAATGCAAACCATTTCATACGTCACATTCATATAATTTCACATATATTTGGTTATTACAGATGTTACTCAGTTTCACTCAAATATTGAGGTATATGTAACAAACACTGAAGTCATGTAACCCATGACTAGTTTGCACATACTAAATCTAATTGACTAGTTGGTGCAATCTTCCTCAAAAGTGCTAATCTGATCAGCACGGTAACTTGTAAACACAATCAGTTTCTCAGTGTTCATATAAATAAAATGCTGGAGGTCAAATGCATGCTGCTCACCAGTTCTAGGAGTTCCTGGTAGCAGACGTGTCCGTGTTCGTTGCTCTGTACCAGCGCCAGCAGCATCTCCAGTTTACTGGGGTCCAGCTGTAACTCATGGTGCTCAGCTAGACTGGTGAAATTTTCCACTGCTATAAAACCAGTCTGCTCTGGGTCCAGCTGAACACCAACAGAAAGAGAGAACGAGCCAGTGTTTAGATTATATGCATTCACATACAGTACACATTCAAGACTAACATGTGTTTATTACACACACACAACACACAAAATAAATGTAACATGCTACATGTGCTGTGCATTTGCTTGTATATTTGCTACAAAAACATCATGCGTTTCAAATTTAACAGTGTGATTCAACATTACACTAAACTGGAATGACTCCCAGTGGGTGAGCAGTGAAATCTCTTTGCTGTACATTGATGAATCTGTGATTGATACAGAATGTTCTGCAACTGAGTAATAGCAAGATGCCTTCATAGTACATCAAGCTGTTTGAGCAAGAAAAATCCTTGGCCCCTTTAACACAGACACATATGCGGTGTTAAGCAACACAATTGTGACTCAAACATAATCATTCTGCACCATTCATCTGTCTGCCACACACACACACACACAGATTCTGTAAGTATTTCACATCACTGTGTGTGTTTGTGTGTAACTATGAGCCTGAAGCACTTCCCTAACAGATCCAAACAGCAAAGACAACCCAGGAGGACACAAACGTGGCTATTTCTGCTGTCTGTGTTTACTCTGAATTACTTCTGAATACTATATTTACATTTCAGGGGGTAGATGAGGAAAAGAGGAAAAGGAAAGGAAGGAAGGGAACAAGGAAGGAAGGAAATGAGAAAATTAAAAGGAAGGAATGAACTAATATAGGAAATGAAAAGAAAGGGAAGGAAGAAAAGGAAATAAGGAAGGAAGGAAGGAAATTTAGAGGAAAGGAAACGAGAAAAGGGTGGAAGGATGGCTGGACGGATGGGTGGACTGAAGGAAGGAGCAGAAATTAAAGAAATTGGAAGGAAGAAAGAATGGAGAGAAATAAAGAAAGAATGAAAGAAAAGAGAGATGAACAACTTAAAAGACAGAGAATGAAGAACAGAGTGGAAAGAAGTGAGAATGAAGGAAAGAAAAAAATGGGAAAGGTGAGAGAAAATAAAAGTATAGGACAGGAAAAGAAAACGATGGAAGGATGGACAGAAAGAAGGAATTAAAATAAGGAAGGAAGGAAAGGGAAGGGAAGGGAAAGGAAAGGAAAGGAAAGGAAAGGATGGAAGGAAGGAAGGAAGGAAGGAAGGAAGGGAAATTAGCGGAAAGGAAAATAGAGGAAAGAAAAAAAGAAAAAGAAAGGAAGAAAAAGACAGACGGAAGGAAGGAAGGAAGAATAGAAGGAAGGAAGGGAAATTAGAGGAAAGGAAAGGGAAGTAACAAAATGAGAAATAAGGAAGAAATGAATGAAAAATAAGGAAAGATGGAATGAATGAAGGAAGGAAGGAAGGAAGGGAAATTACATGAAATGGGAGGAATGAAGAAAAAGACAAGAAAGGAAAGGAAAGGAAAGGAAAAGGAAATTAGAGGAAAGAAGAAAAAGAAATAGAAATGAAGAAAAAGACAGACAGAAGGAAGGAAGGAAGGAAGGAAAGAAGGAAGGAAGGAAGGGAAATTAGAGGAAAGGAAAGGAAAGGAAAGGAAAGGAAAAGAACAAAATGACAGAAATAAGGAAGAAAGGAAAGGAAAGGAAAGGAAAGGAAAGGAAAGGAAAGGAAAGGAAAGGAAAGATGGAATGAATGAATGAAGGAAGGAAGAAAGGAAGGGAAATTACATGAAATGGGAGGAATGAAGAAAAAGACAAGAAAGGAAAGGAAAGGAAAGGAATGAAAAAAGGCAGGAAAGGACGGAAGGAAGGAAGGGGAAATTAGAGAAAAAGAAAGAAAATTAGAAAGAAAAAGGAAGGAAGGAATAAAAGAATGGAAAGTAAAAAGAACAAGAAAGGAAATGAAAGGAAAAAGAAAAAATGAAAGCATGGACTGCAAGAAAACAAGAAAAAAGCAAGAAAGAAAAAGAAAGAAAGAAGCGCATAGAAACTAATAAACAATGTGCTAGCCTGTAATGATGTAGAAACAGACAGGAGGAGGAGGAAGAGGAAGAGGAGGAGGAAGAGGAAGGCGAGCGGGTGAATGCAAGGGCTCTGTGTAATGAGCGGAGGATGAAGGATGGAGGGATGAGAGCAGCAGACACATGTGGAGAGAAGGATGGAAGTGAAAGAATCAGTTAGTGAGGCGATTCAGCACAGAGGAGAGCCGCTGCCGTGTCACCATGGTTACAAATTACCAATGTGTCACCCCGAGAAAGACTGACACTGCAAGTGTGTGTGTGTGTGTGTGAACACCGCCAGCGTCTGATCTACTTCTGTCACCTCACACCACAAATCACCAAAACACAGCACAGATCTACAGTGTAAATAGCATGGCGTTATCAGAGAAGGGTGAACAGAAGCATCGGTGTAGAGAGTGTGTGGCCGTCTGAATGCAGCTGATGGTCTGTTCATTGATTACATGAGTCTGAACAAAGCCCATTCCCTCCGTCTGTCGTTCGCTGCTAAAGTGTGCTAAAAAGAGCCTTACTGTTGCCATGGTTTCTGAAAATACACACCATATGGCTGAGCCCAGAAACATCTGAGCATTGATATGGTGTTAGTAGTAAAATATGTCAGCTTTCACGTCACTAATGATCTTAAGTTTACACTGTAAACCTTACAAAGCAGTACTGGCCCATTACCACGGTATCAAGTGAAATATTAGAGTACTTTGATAAATATGAAGGTATTTAAATGGCATCCAAAGATGCGCACACACACACTTTGAAAGTTTAGGGTTGTCTTATGCTCACAAAGGCTGCATTTATTTGATTAAAAAATACAGTAAAATATTGTAAATGTTATTACAATTTAAAACAACTGTTTTCTATGAGAATATATTTTAAACTGTAATTTATTTCTGTGATCAAAGCTGAATTTTCAGCATCATTACTCCAGTCTTCAGTGTCACATGACCCTTCTGAAATCAGTCTAATATGCTGATTTGCTGCTCAAGAAACATTTATGATTTTTATCAGTGTTGAAAACAGTTGTGCTGCTTCATATTTTTGTGGAAACCTTAATATATTTGATTTTTTTTAGGACTGAACAGAAAGTTGAAAAGAACAGCATTTCTTGTGTAACATTATAAAATGTCTTTACTGTCACTTTTGATCAATTTAATGGATTCTTGCTTCATAAGAAATTCTTTATGAATAGAAATACCGCATTGAAACTCTAGAGGAGACACATTACTGGGGTCTTGTTCTCAGGAGAAACATCTGAAGTGCTGATAGGCAGCACACTATCACTGCAGCTGGACACTGACGAAGAGTCTTAGAGGACGAACTGCTGCTATATTATGCAAATATAATGCTAAATATGGTGCGGCAATCCAACTATCAACTGCCCTCTTCCTCTCCGAACAGCTGGTGCCAAAGCAAATACTGCTTACAAACACACACACACACACACACACACACACATACACTGTATATGTAACAAGATTTTTACATTTTCTGATCAAAATGTGAGTGGCGCCTATGTAAAAGTTGGCGTTGAGATTCTGTAGCTTTGTGGGTGGTTGCCAGATTGGTGCTAAAAATATTGATCTGTGTTTTTCACCCAGTGATTTTATTATTTATTTAGCATGGAAATATTTCCTATTAAATGTTTAAAAAAGGGTGGCTTTTGCATATATAATGCTTTAATTGCTCAGTTAATCCTTAGAAATGAAAAACACTGATATGATATATATATATATATTTTCTGTATATGGTTCAAGTCCCAAGTTCAATGTTTAATACTTAAAATTAGCGATTTTTTATTTTTACCTTTATATTTTCAGTTTTAATTTATTTGGTGTTATTTGTCATTTTTATTGTTTTTTTTTAAATATATCTATATAGTTTTTATTATTTATTTATTTAGTTTTAGTTATTTTAGTACTTCAAGTTAAACTAAACAAAAATGAGTAATGTTGGCAACAAGCCGAAATAAAACAAGTTTAAGTATTTATTTAGTTTTATTTTATTTAACATTTATTTTATTTCAAGTAATGAAAACATTTTTTAGTTGAACTATAATTACCTTGATTTGAACAAAGCTTTAAGACTGAGTATAAGCAATAGCAATCCGTACTTCACAAGCTCCACTAACTAAACTCCAGTCAGTGAGAAAAGACACTGGGTAATTCTGTAATTTAGACCTGTCTTCCATTAATTCAGTTTATCACACAGAGCGTTGAGAGAGTGTGTGTGTGTGTGTGTGTGTGTGTGTGTTTGCATGTGTGAACTGTGTGCGTGTGCATTAGAGCCAGAAATAGTCTGAGCTCAGCACTGCTTCCTACAGCAGAAAATAAAAAAAAAATCATAATAAACTGAAAGGTTAAGCATCTTGCCTTTACACACATACACACACAGTAGCAGCAGCACATTCACACCATACGTACACTAACACACACACACCCACACAACACAAGCAAACCGTCAGGCATTGCTTCCGTCTGACAACACACTTACTGTACAAGCAAAATCAGAAGCACAGCGCATGTGAAAACCTATGAAACACACCCACACCATACCAACACAAACACACACACACTCACTCCACTGATGACTCTCAGATGTGTGTGTGTGTGTGTTTGTGTCCCTCATCTCCTGAGGCAAAGATCAATTCTGCCCCTCCGACTGAATGATTGCCTTTCCTATCCATCAATCAACCTAATCTCTCAGCATCAGCATAGATTAGACAACAAAATCAAACACACACACACACGGATATTTCCTAATATGACTTCCAGCATCCTTAAATCACAGCTTTAAAAATACACCGTGCATTTACAATTCACATGCTCTCAGAGGTTTATGAGAAAATGCATTTATTATCTGAGTGATCATTTTCAAAAAAATAAATAAATAAATAAAAGCTATGGATACATAAAGTGTCCAGGATTTCTAAGGTTGCCGGGGTGTTACTATGTGGTTGCTATGGTCGTTACATTTTCGGCAAACTAATGAATTATGTTACTCAGAAGAAAAATACCTATTCTGATTATTATTATACTTTGGAGAATAGATGGATAAGAAGAAGAAAAAGAAAATATTAAAAACTATATTTTTAATATTTTAACACATATACATATATATATATATATATATATATATATATATACATATATACACACACACACATATATGAAAAGAATCATAAATTTAAACTAAATATATATATATATATATATATATATAGTTATTGATTATATGATTATTTTTTACTTCATAAGAACATTAATAATAAATATCTTATATACGAATAACCATTATATATATTTACATTTACCAGACACTTTTATCCAAATCAAATAAAAAAATAGATTTATATATTATGTGTGTATGTATTCTGATTATTATTATTTTTTAATTATTAATATTTATTTTAAGTTTGGAAGTAATCAGTTGAAAACACTGAACTGCAGATGAATACCCAATACAAACTATTTATAAACGGAGACTAGAAAGCGTGACCTTTATTCAAGCACATTTAAATCTGAGTTTAATGTCTGAGGAGCTGCTTTTGCTTCAAGAATGAAACTAATTAGCATATACTCATGCATATGTATTCAAACCAAGCTGTTGTTTGAATCCTGATGAATTTTTGAACTCTTGTGATGTGAGCTGCCAGGACTTGGAAAGAGTTTTGGGTTTTTTGGTTTTGCCAAGGAAACTCAGCAAGAAGTAGCAGACCATCCAGAGCATCTCAATGCTAACACCTCCTCGTAAAGTAGCTGTTCAAACAGCAAAACTCTTACTGAAGAGTTCTCACTGACCTCCTTCTATTTCTACTTCTGTACGTAGAGAGTAATGCTTTCTGCAAACTGGCAGGTCAGACTGAAGGTATAAATAAATCACCTTTTTGCAGTGTTTGCACACAAACCAGCTGTAAAAGAAAAAAAAAACAAAAAAATGTGCAATAAACAACGCGTCATTTCATGACTAAACATATTTTTGTATTTCTTGGTTTCTGTTGCACATCTCTTGAAGTGCTCAGCTCTTTTCTGATCAATGATGGCTTCTTTCAAGTATTTTTGGGTCTCCTCTTTGAGTCTCCGTTACCAAGGTTTCCTTCTTTTCACTGAAGGAGTTTTTCCTGTTTTTATCACCCAGTGGTTCGATTGGAGGTTTATGAGTGAAGCAACTCAGAAAAATTCAAATGAAGCTGAACTGAAATATATATATTAATAAAATGACCAATGAAGCTGAATTGAAATGAAACGAGCTGAATTTAACAATTTATATGGTCAAAACTAATAAAGCAGCGGAACTGATCTAAGTGGAAGTGAAATGAGCTTGAACATAACAATCTATACTGTCAACAGCAATAATGATGTTTAACGGAACTGATCTAAATAGAATCGAGTTGATCTGAACTGAACAATCTATACTGTTAAAAGCAAACTGAATTGAATTAACCTGATCTGAAATTAAATTGAACTGATTTTACATCTGCCAGCTGCTGTTAAAAAAGAAAAATATATGATACTGAAATATAAACTGTTCAAATGTTTGGGGTCAATAAGATTTTATCATCAAGAAATCAATACTTTTATTCAGCAAGGATTCAATAAATTGATCAAAAGTGACAGTAAATATATTTAGAATGTTACAAAAACTTCTATTTCAAACAAATGCTGCTCTTCTGAACTTCCTATTCACCAAAGTATCCTGAAAAATTGTATTTTCACAAAAATATGAAGCAGTACAACTGTCTTCAACATTGATAATAATCAGAAATGTTTCTTGAGCAGCAAATCAGCATATTAGAATGATTTCTGAAGGATCATGTGACACTGAAAACTGGAGTAATGATGCTGAAAATTCAGCTTTGATCACATGAATAAATTACATTAAAACATACTCACATAGAAAACAGTTATTTTAAATTGAAATAATATTACACAATATTACTGCATATTTAATCAAATAAATTTTTTTTTTTTTTTTTTTAAATCTTACCAACTCCAAATCTCTGAACAGTACAGTAGTGTGTTTAATTATGATTTAGGGTAATAAAATAGCATGCATGTAAGTGTATAAATCCACATATTTCAATACATTTGCATACACAACCAAGCATGTGTTGTGCACCAGTGCTGATGTCTAGTGTACTACTACTACACTAACAGCCACTGACTGAACATGAGGACCTCTCAAACACACACACAATCCAGCACTCATTCATTCCGACTGTCCATCTCGCTCCGTATCGGCCTAGAAGCACACACACACACACACACACGCACGTCGATGCACGGGAGGATGCAGTAACCATAGCAACCTGCTGCTGCTTACCTGCTCTTGTATGAGCTGAAACAGAGAGCTTCTATCCATATACTGGGCCCTGGTGCGCACACAGCCACAAAAAGAAGGACATAGGGGGATATGGCACGCAGAGACACGTACACACACACACGCCAGTGGTCCGTCCGTCCGTCTGCGCGGCACACCTCCCCAACGGGGAGAGAGACCCCTCGCACACGCGCCAGTAAAGGCCAGTGGAGTATTCACAGGACGTCCTCCGGTGAGGGAAGACAGCAGAGCCGTCAGTCCAGGGTTCGGTTGATTCCAGCTGGGTTCAAATCCAAAGTCCCACTCGCCGTTCAGAACCCACAGACCCTTGTGGCACCTTCGCACCTGCTTCCGTCCACCTCAAAATCACCCTTAGCTTGCAGCCGGTCCAGTTTTCTCTCACTTTCCTTCCACAACCCGTCCGTCCCTCTCCGCTCGCCTGTCTTGCTCTGCTCGTGTCGCCTTTACCTCTGTAAATCTTCTCCCTCTCGCCCTCTCTCTCTCCTCTGTCCTCCACAAAGACTGTACTACCTGAATACCAATGAAGGAGGGGAAGGAGGCGGTGGTCTGCGGCCAATCAGAGGCGAGGGGGGCGTGTCCAAAGAGCTGCAGCTCTCCATCTACCCTGCAGGAGTCTTAAAGAGAGACTAAACACACAAACACACACTCACTGCAGTGCACACACACACACACACACACACACACACACGGCACGCAGGCGCACTTGGGTTTCCTAAATCAGACATTAATCACACGCAGCGGATACTACGGACCCTAAAACACATTCTCAGGGAGGGTGTGCTTGGAATATGCTAATGATCATATATATACTGGAACTTATTAATTAATGAAGTCGTTTGGCTTGGTTATTGTCTCTGAGGACTGTTTAACTGTAAACGTGAAGACGAATCTCTGAAGTACAAAATTATTATTCAGGATATGAATAAATAAAAGTAATATATCTGATGTTAATGAAAGCAATATTTATCATAAAAGTGAGATTTTTTTTTTTAAATAACTAGGATGGCATATGGGGTGGATGTGGTCTGGTAAGGAGGTACTGACCCCTTGTGCAAATATGCTGCTCTTCTTTTTAGGTATCTGGGTCATCATTTTAGCACAGTTAGCTTTGGATTGACTCAACCTGGATTAGGAAGCAGCTAGACTGGTAAAATCAATAATTATTTTTCATTTTACAGTAAGACTATGTCTGTATGCATACGGTAAAAAATAAAAGCGAAACTAAAAATCTCAACAGATTTTCACCCGAGGCTAAACAGGCAGTGCAAATTTTCTCACACACATGACTGTATGACAATACACTCTAATTGTTGTTGATTTTAAAGCTCACACTGATTTTGAGATATCATTCATTCCTATACAACAGCAAAAAAAGATACATATATATATATATATATATATATATATATATATTAAATATATCAAAACCTACACTACTAAAATTATTTTTTGAAGTTGTAAATAAAACAGATTATTGGAGTCATGTTTAATTCAATGTTTTAATTGCCATTTTTTCTAATTGTTTGTTAAATTCCAGCAATTTCTGAGTGAAAACTGCTTCCAATTTTTTTCAGTATATTGCTAATATAGATTTTAAAATATATTTCTATTTATAATTACCTATTTATCTCATTATAATATAATTATCATATTTTCTAATAATTGTAGTATAATCATAATGTATTTATCATACATTTTTTTGACATTGTTTTATATATTTGCAATACAACTTTATATTGTTCAAAATATTTTCAAAAATTAAAATACTTTGCTTTTATATGGAACATTTTGAAGTTTAAATTAAAAAAATTTCAATTTTAAAAATATATTTACTTAAGCAGCACTATTTGCGACAAATATTTAGTATATAGTTAAAATATATTCTGAAAAAAATGACTGTTTAGATACTTAAAAAAATCTTTTTTGCCATATGTGCTGCTGTAGCGCAAACAGAGTGGGGATGTTTATCGCTTAGAGTTGGGGTTTGTTCAGATCTCTAACCCTAATTATGAGCAATGCTGTGACGCAAGCCTTCACAAACACCACTAACAACTGTGACAGATTTTAACCTGGAGCTAAACGGATTGTGCAGATTTTCTTCTTAGACACAAAATGTTTATGATAACACGCTCTAATTGGTGGAGATTTTACAGTTCTCTCACGGACATAAAACACAATCATGTGGGTTCACCATTTCTTATTCTCCTCTCAAGATCAACATAAACCAGAATTTCCATTATACTCTGGCCACGATCATTTCTATGAATGCATCTGCTGTGCTGTCCACCTGCATGATGCAGTGATTTACAGTAACACCTGGGCGTTTCATCTACAGCGTCTCCATCAGGACTCGGGTGGATCAATGACGCTGCCTGACACTCAATCAACTAAAGTGTGAGTCCTCAGATAGATATTTGTAACTCATGATATTCATTCTTACTGATACTTGTGTGCAATCAATCCATCACTGGCCTCGTGCTTATGAACTCCATGACCTTTCTACACTGCTTAGCATAATATAAGACAGCACTGACATTGATCAATGAGCAGAAACCCCCACAAAATCTGTTTTTTCCCAGTAAGCATCAATCAATATCATTATTCTGTTATGACTATGAGGTATGCAATCAGGTGTGGAATCTCACTACATCAGCAAAATAACCAGGTGTCACATTTATAATGTATTTATGTGTACATTTATTAATTGTTGTTTTGAAAGTAAACTAATTAAAGTGAAAAAAACATGTTTATGGTTTTTTAATGTCCTTTACAAAGACTACAGTCTCATTTACACACGGTGCAGAACAGAGCAGTGCTGCTCTCTACTGGTGAAACATATGTACAGCATTCTCTATACACAGACACAAAGACATTTATGCACACATTTCTCTCATTTGACATTTTAAAGACATACAAATATTATGCTCATCAAATCAAACTTTTTCTTCTAATATTATGCTTAAATGAACAGTGCACCCATTAAAATTTGCTGAAAATGTACTTACCCTCAGACCATGCGAGATGGAAATGAGTTTATTTAAAGTGATGGTTCTCACAAACACAGCTTTAGGCTTCACAAGACATTAATTGATGGACTGGAGTGGTGTGGATTACTGTGATGTTTTTATCAGCTGTTTGGACTCTCATTCTGACGGCACCCATTCACTGTGCAATCTAAATAGCATATAATGCAAATGACAAAGCACAAAACCATATGCATTCATAGAAAATATATCTAAAGTTTTGATACTGTATGCATAACACATACTGTATTTAACAGGCGGCACACGTAAGAGGGATTCAGCCACCTTATAGTCTGACATCATGCATAGCTGCGATATAAGTACTGTAGACAGAAAAAAAAAAAGCAAAATACAATAATTCTGACTTTATGTTGTGGGAACTATAGTATTTAGTGCTCAATACACTGGATTAATACACGAGTAATTAGTAGGCCTACTAATGAAAAACGAGCATGTAATTATTTCCTTGAGCAACATTCTTATTCTTAGTCCTATATACTGTAATTATGACAACATACAATACGTGCAATATAGATGCTACTCACAATGTCCAGGACAATCAGTTATTTTGTTTTTCGCATCTCAGCGGAAGCCTTAACAAAAAAAATATCAGTTTTAGTTAAATACACAAAAAACTAAATATTATGTACATATGTAACTATCACGATCTCTACATTTGTGAAATAATGCATTGCATTGTGTGGCCACAAACTAATTTCTATAGTGTTTAGAAATATTTCAGAACACCACACTCTCAGCAAAAAGGTACAAAAGCTGTCACTGAGACGGTATACCTGATATAACTTTTTACCTCAAAATGTGCATTTTAGTACCTTAAATGTGCATGCTAATAGCTAAAGTGTACATATTACATAGATAGTACATAGTAGTACATTTTAAAAGAGTACTGCCCCAGTGACAGCTTTTGTACCTTTTTTAATTAGAGTGCATGATGCCTGATTGGAATTGCAATATAGATATGTATCTCATTAACATGGACTGAGTGAGGGAAGGTGCTGTTTTCAGCACTAGACACCTGCAGACACCTTACACAACATCACAAAGAGATAGTCTGTATCACATAAATGCGTGCACACACACACACACACACACACGTGTGAGACTGTCATCACAGAGAGTATGAGATGTGCTTTGTGCTCCATACTTACTATATACTGACATTCTGTTCAAATCTGCCACAAAAGACGCCATAACAATCTTCAAGAGCCCACAACTGTCTAGCGGAAATTATTAATAATGTTATTATAGAAACAAGAATGAAATAGTGTGCCGCTTCAGTATTATTCCTGAGAGAAAACTGCCAGCGCGCAGGAGTTAAAATGTCAAGCGCTCAATCGCCAACTTGAGCGCTAACTTAAATCAAAAAGGTTAATAATCTGCTTTATCGACTTGAGTTTAATTACAAATATCCAGTAGGCTAATTAAAAGTTCTGTAAAGGGGGCTTGCTGTAGATGTGAACAGAAAACCCTTAAAGTGAAGAGATTCAAAATGGCGTTCCGACTGAAACACCATCAAGCCTGAAAATGTGAATAACAGAACAAGCGGGAGCGATAGAAATAAAACTGTGCATCAGCCCGATAGCAGCCTGAACTCAATTGATGACTTTATAAGTGAACAGTGCAAAAATGAGGGAAAATAACCCGACGGGATACGCGTTTCACTGCCAACCGAGAGATAACAAAAGAATGCGCCAGCGTTTAAAGCATCAGCCCAGTTTGACTAGTCTTAATGTGTCAATCGGATCCATAACCCACAAACCACGGATAAATGCACACACTGATCGATATGATGAACCTGACCACGGTACCGGTGGGTTCTGGTCGGTAAAGCTGGTCTTTGGGTCCTTGGCAACTTTCCTAAGAGCCGAGCTCTTCTCTCAGATCCCTCAGCATAGGAGCTGCTGGTTTATATACTATAACGTTTTACTCGTTTAGATCTATAGCTCATACATTACTCCAACACCTCTTGAAATGTGTGAATATGAGCCGCAATATGACAGCCACTTTATTTGGCGCACATTTAATTTATAGAAGGTTTAACAATAAATAATCGGAGAAACGTCACGCGGACTCGGTGGCCGGACTGTGTTAGTTCGTCAACTACTTCAGCTCATTAAAAACGAAAACGACGTTTTATATGAATCAAACCCGCCCTGTCCTCGAGTGTGTTGATGGGGCTTTCATAAACAGTCGGTGTTTTCCAGCTCGATTTCGTTGTTTTGGGCTAATTTTGCGCGAATTCTGCAAAATACATCACCGCGCTCGTCGGTTTGGGCTGATTTTCGGGGAAAAAAAGTTCATGGCGCAGAGAATTCGGGATAAAACGGCAGACGCACGCAAAGCCCAAAGCCTCCCCTCTCGGACCGTGGCGTTGGGAGGATCGGTACCGAACGAGCCTGGCTAAATTCGGCCTCAGTTCGAGGAGGAAGAAACACAAACCTGCCCGCGCAGATTTCATGGAAGCCCGCTTGATCAGCTGCTGGCAGTTGGTGTTCTCAATCACGTCCGCGTGGAGGCTTCATATACAGTACAGGCGCACTTCGGCGAATAATATACACACTTTCGGCAGCACTCAGTGTGGGTTATTCAAATAAATATTTTAAGTGGGACCTGAACAAAGACGAAGGTGAGACGAGGTGGTAATTTAATCAGCTATTACTAGATTTCAAGCTGTTAAAGAATTTCTTTTCAAGCAACTCTAGCACTTTATTTAGGGAGGGAGTTTTTGACAGTTCGCTTCTGTTTTTGTTTGAAATCCTCCAGGACGGACCATGGCTGAGACGGCAGCTGCTCCCGCATCCAAGGCCAAGAAGACGAAAAACTCCAAGAAAGCGACGTCGCATCCCAAATACTCCGAGATGATCAAAGCGGCCATCGCAGCCGACCGGAGCCGCGGCGGCGCGTCGCGTCAGTCCATCCAGAAGTACGTGAAGAACCACTACAAGGTGGGAGACAACGCCGACTCCCAGATCAAACTCTCCCTGAAGCGCCTGGTGGCCAGCGGGCTTCTGCGCCACACCAAGGGCATCGGAGCCTCGGGCTCCTTCAAACTCGCCAAAGCCGAGGACGCCAAGAAGCCAGAGAAACCCAAACCAGCACCCGTGAGAGTCAAGAAGCCAGCCAAAGCCGCTGCCAAGCCCAAGAAAGCCCCCAAGCCCAAGAAAGTGGCGAAATCCCCTAAGAAAACTAAGAAAGTCGCCGAGAAGAAAGTGAAGAAGGCAGCGGAGAAGAAGAAATCGCCTGTCAAAGCCAAGAAAGTTGTCAAGAAGGCGAAGGTGGCCAAACCTGCCAAGGCGAGTAAAGCCAAGAAGGTGAAAACGGCGAAACCCAAACCCAAAACAGCGGCCAGGAAAACGGGCAAAAAGAAGTAAATTCAAACCGATAGGACTGATTCATTCGAAACTCAGTGTAAATACACTTTTTGAAGCAAATGTTTTGGTATATTGTTATTTTTGTAAGGTCTTTGTGCGCGGACTTCAACCCCACACATTTTTACAGCGTTTCTCCAGAAACTTTTTTTTGTGCGCATTTTTGATTCTATAAAGAAGATCCCAGACACGGCTAAACTGTTATTTATTTTCAAGATTTCTTTCTGGACATTTTTTTTTCTTTATAAGCTGAACTTTATTGCACACTATTATTATCATTCAGACATACTAATTAATTTGCCAATTAGATATGTCGCTAGAAGATATATTCCTACTGTAGGTCATTCGAGGACTGTGAAGAACAATAATAAAATGTCTTTGTATGAAGAACGGTGTACAGAATCAACTTGTGACGTGGACTGTTGTAGTCTAGTTCCATCGCTGTCCATATAATACTGTCATGGGGCGTTATTCGCATTACTGTGCATCAATAAACTTTTCTCATTGCAAACAGTACTTTGTCTAGTGTTTTATTGCAGCACCATGGAGAGCACAGATACTTGATGCGAGTTTAAACGGGTACCATGGCAGTGGTCTTCAGGGAGCGCACTTTGCAGCAGAGGAGAGCAAAAGGTGAAGCGCATCTTTGGTTTTGAGGGGCGTTTAGACTCACTGCTGCCCCGCGGTGTTTGATCCGAGAACTGCAGCTGTCTATCACGCGGGGGTAAATGCAAATACTTAGTTGAGATGACGTGTCAAGCGGTGTGACATCGAAAAATATTATATAAATGAAAGCAATTTCAAAAAAAAAAAAAAAATTAAGACTTAACATTAATTTTAGCTTAAATATGAAGTCAATACAAATTGGCTTCATTAAATATGGATAATATTAAGTAGTTGGAAACGCTACAGATCCTTCTTAACGATGTAGGTACTGAAACTAAAACTGAAATAAAATTAATCGTAGGCTACCAAAAGACTAAAACTTTCTCGAAACCATAAAACACTGAAAAAGGCCAAATTGAAGGCCATAAAAACAAATAAAAAGGTAAGCTATCCACCTTTTTCTTCAACGCGGAAGTAAGCCTATGGGTGAGATTTCCGGTTCATTAGCCACTATAGGTAAATAACGAGAACAACAACATGCAGTAAACGCTAAAACTGTTTGCACTACAAACCAGTGTGATCATAATTAAGATAATACATTAAAATAATATGATAAGACACACCAATTTTCAATATCAAGCAGCAAAACCAACTGTTTTGTACAGCTAAAAATAGCTGGACGCGGATGAGACCGGAAGCTAGACCCATAGAATTTACAAATGGCCGCGCCCATTTTTACGTTAGGAAAAAGGTGGATAACCCCACATGATATACTTCATTTAAAAGTATTTTAAATATATAGAATTTTCATAAAACATTAACTTGTAATAGTGAACTATGACTATTTAAATGAACTCGAAAAAGCAAAAAATGAACGTATAATAAATAGTGACCTATTTTAGCATCTATACACTTTCTTTATGGTGTTTAAAAGTCTGAGACTTCATTAAAAACCAGAGATTTTTTTCCAACTGACCCTGAAAATAATGAGACAAACGTTTTATTACAATATTATGAAATGTTTCAGATTTGTAGCTTAAGATGCTCTTTAAAACATCAGATTATGCTGGAGAACATGATTATGCCATTAAAAAAGCACACAAACCAACTAAAACATTCCCAAATTCAAGTATTTCAGTTCAACTGGTCATGCTGATAACTGTAAATATGTATTAAATGAAAAAGAATGCGAGCATTTTCACTAGCAGTCTCAGACTTTTGGACCCCACTGTACAGTACACATTTTATCCTTTATGTTGAAAACAAGCACCTACATTATTTGTCAGCTATCCAAACCTCACCTCAAGCATCACTGATCTGCTTTATATATATTGCATAATGCTCCTGAAACGTGATGCTGTATCCAGTCTGAACAGTAATGAGATATGGGCTCACTGAAACAACAGGGCCTGCTGCAAACCTCCAGGACCTGTCTGACACATTCATGCATTAAAACTCAATTTATGTTACAGAAGTATATGAATTAGCTAAACAATGGGATAACCTAACCTAACAGAATAACACAACGTGTATTTTATGATCTATCAGCCAATCAGCTGCTTGTGCTGAATCATGTGATCAAGCGAATTGCACAACATGTCGATGTCATAGAGCACAGCAAACAAAATCACCAGAAAAAAAAGCTAGTTTATTACAAAATATTTCTATTGGAACATACTGGCTTCAATCCAAGCATCGCATTTGATATTGACGCTGGAAGACCATGGCTGATGGGACACAAGCCTGGGGGATTTTTAGGGTAAGTTAATACTGGGCATTAATACTGAACAAAATATTGGAATTATCAAAATTAAACCAATAAATCAGGACCGCCACAGTCGCTTCTTTCTTTTTGAAGGAATATCTTTACATGCAAATTCACATGAATGAAAGACCCTCAGCCCTGAAACTGGCTTTTGGGTTGCTGGGAGAATGTTTTTAGGCTGATATAAAAGGTAACATGGTAACAATGTTTTCAAGATAAATCCAGTTTGGACAATATTACAAATATAGTCAGCCAGGCCATCCTTTACTGTCCATCCTGACCATTTCAGTCCATTATAATGGTTGAAGTAACTGTATTTACACTGGTTATCTGGTTTTTGTAACTATAGGATGGCTCTAAATCACATCAGAGCAATAAATCTTACTAAAATATCATTTAAAATACACTTTTTAACACCATCCATCCCTACTGCAATTTTAAACAATCTGAAATCATTCATCCCTACAATCAATATAGGCGAACAGAAAAGCAAGATTTTGCAAGATTCGGTCCAGTTTAACTATTCTAAAAATCATCAATGGGTTTTGCTTCGGCTGTCTTAAAAAAATAACATACATTTGTCAGTCATGGTCCATACATATAAATGTGACCCTGGAGCACAAAAGCAGTCTTAAGTCGCTGGGGTATATTTGTAGCAACCGCCAAAAATACATTGTATGGGTCAAAATTATCCATTTTTCTTTTATGCCAAAAATCATTAGGATAATAAGTAAAGATCATGTTCCATGAAGATATTTCGTAAATTTCTTACCATAAATGTATCAAAACTTAATTTTTTGATTAGTAATATGCATTGCTAAGAACTTCTTTTAGACAACTTTAAAGGCGATTCCAAGATTTTCAAATAGTTGTATCTCGGCCAAATATTGTCCTATCCTAACAAACCAGACATCAATGGAAAGCTTATTTATTCAGCTTTCAGATCATGTATAAATCTCAATTTTGAAAAATTGACACTTAAGACTGATTTTGTGGTCCAGGGTCACATATGTCCATCTGAGGAATATGAAATAGAAATGAATGGGGACTGATGCTTATTTCGCTTTAGTTCAGCCAATCTAGAAGATGCACTTAAATGGGTAAATACATCTGAAAATCTGTGAATTCAGAGCCAAAATGATTATTTTCTGCTGACATCTGTAGCATTTAACTAAAATTTAAAGGAACAGTTCACTCAAAAATGAAAAATCTGCTCAAAAAAAAGAAAAAAAAAAAGAGAAAAAAGTACTTTCCCAGGCCATTTAAGAAACAGATGTTTTTTATCAGAACAGATTTGGAGAAATTTAGCATTTCATCACTTGTTCACCAGTGGATCCTCTGCAGTGAATGGGTGCCGTCAGAATGAGAGTCCAAAGAGCTGATAAAAACATCACAATAATCCACAAATAATGCATGCTTGTATATTTGTAATAAACAAATTCATCATTAATATTATATATATATATATATATATATATATATATATTAGTGCTGTCAAACGATTAATCGCGATTAATCGCATCCAAAATAAAAGTTTTTGTTCACATAATATATGCATGTACTGTGTATATTTATTATGTATATATACATCCACTCACATACAGCATATATTTTGGAAATATTTACATGCATATACATTTATATATTTATATTCTTATATTTTATATTATATATAAATATATTTAATATATAAACATAACATTTTTCTTAAATATATACATGGATGTGTTTGTATTTATATATACATAATAAATATACACAGCACACTCACATATTATGTAAACAAACTTTTATTTTGGATGCGATTAATTGCGATTAATCATTTGACAGCACTAATATATATTTAAATATATATATTTTAACATTCAAACCTTTGTTTCTGAATAAAATCGTGAAAAACACATCTCGTCTGAATCAGGAGAGAAATATGCACAGATTAAACAGTTTACAGTCCAAAACAGGTCTAATCAAATATGTGTGTGGATTTTGATGAGGACAGACTTTTTCACTGGAGGAAGCATTATAATAGATTATGGACTCATATTCTGGCCAGACATGAGGGTTTAAAGCTAAAACGCCCCGATGATGGATTTATTACTAACATGCAGCTTTCTGTTTCTCCAGATGTTAACTGATAGACTGGAGTCGAGTGGATTACTTGTGGATTATTGTGATGTTTTTATCAGCTGTTTGGACTCTCATTCTGACGGCACCCATTCACTGCAGAGGATCCATTGCTGAGCAAGCGATGCTAAATTTTGCCATATATACATCGTGGACGTCAATTTTCAGGTAATGAACTATTCCTTTAACTTCTATTTAACCCAGAACTTACTTTAAGTGCATTTCCTGAACTGGCTGAGGTAAAACTGAATAACCGACCCCAACATTGAGATGCCTTTGAACACGCTTCAGAAACAGAACACGAATTCACATGGAATATATTTATGATCCACATTGATTTCCCCAGCTATTAAATACATTACAAACTCTGTACAGTTCAAAACGTAACCTTTTAAATCATTTCTTGATATTGTTTCCCTCCAAACATAAAAAAAACGTCTCTTGGGGTCGACCAATGTCAGTCAAACAGTAAGATCGGGAACTTTTTGTAATGAAAGCAAAGCGTGTGAGCAATACTTTAGTCCAGCTGAGAAGAAACAAACAAACATCTGCTTAATTGTTTTGTTGTCACTGTAACTAGTAGAGCTTCACGCCCTTGTTAAGCCACGGTGACTCAGTAAGGCCAAGACAGAGCGAGGGAGTGTGTGTGTTTATCTGCATGTATTGTGAGAGAACGCGAGTGTCTGCTTCATTTGTGTCGACTAAAGGCTCTGTACAGAGCGAAGCCCAGCATGGTGGCTATTGTGGCGCCCAGAGTCACACGCAGCCAGAAAGACGTGCTGCTCATGTCTGATCCGTTCAGGTGCCTGCAGACAGGAAGTGACATAGATAAAGAGAGATTTAAATACACTCAGTATTTCTGGTGACCTTGCTGACACACATCCAGCCAACCAGGCTAATTTTAGTCTGGCATCTGCAAATCTTTGAAGTCGACAGGCACCGTCTGTAACCCATTTTATTCAACAGAAATATTTACAAGCGGCATGTGATATTCAATGAAAAAAGTAGGTAATTTTATTAAACAGGAATTGATTGGATTGTGAAAAGTGGGTGTAAGACTTGGCAACATCAACCCGAAAACAAAAGCAGTTTCAAGCCGGAGGAAGTCATTACTTTTTATATTCATCCTTTAAAACGGTTTAATTCAAATTTAGCAGCCTATAAATATTTTAAATAGTTTTATTTTGTTTATATATATATATATATATATATATATATATATATATATAGTCCTTTGAAGTGATTTAAATTTAATAGCTTAAATTAGATAGCTAAAAATGAATTTTAAATTTCTAATTTAAATTTTTTTGAACTTTGAAGTGGTTTAACTTACACTTAGTAGCTTAAATTAAATTGCTAAAAATAAAATTATATTTCATAATTAAAGAAATTTAAAAGTAATTTTATTTTTAGCCATTTAATTTAAGCTGCTAAGTTTAATAAATGTTTCATTTAATTATTAATTTAAATTGCATAATTAAAGAAATTTTAAAGTAAATTAAAAAAATAAATAAATAAAAATAAAACATTTTTCCAACTTAGCAGCTTAAACTGAATGGCTAAAAATGAATTTAATTATAAAAAAAATATAAAACATTAAAATTATATATAAATAAATAAATAAATATATAGTAAAATGTATGTACTTACGGGTACATGGCAGCCCAGGTGAGCTTGCTGTAAATGTGCGTGTGAGTGTGTGAGAGCAGCGTGGAGAAATGGAGAGGTGAAGGCAGCCGATGTTTATAACAAAACTCAGACGGACTCATCCCATGATGCTGTTTGGCTTCTATCAGATCAGCTTTGGAGCCCACAACCACACACGGGATCCCACTGTCCATGTAGTGCTGCTACAGAGGAACAAAACACAAATATACTTCACTGAAAGTCACTGAAACAGACAGTTTGATCTGGTCAACTACTGAAGTTGCTGCATTTGTTCGATTAAAAAAAGACAAATACAGTAAAAACAGTAATATTGTGAACTATTATTACAATATAAAATAACTGTTTTCTATTTGATTATATTTTTATATATTTAAATTGCATCACAGAAATAAATTGCACTGATTTCCATGAGTTATATCAATATAGTGCAACTAAAAGTGCATGTTAGCCAAACAGGCTTCAGGAGAAATAAATAACTTGCATCATATATTATTCACTGACAGATATAAGGTTGTGCAAGGTCATTATGATTTATTAAATCGTTGGGATGATCCAAATTTAAATGTGGTTAATAAGTGAGGTGTTTGTCACACATTACTCCAGAACTAAAGCATCTTGTGCATGTGTGGTCGTTCCGTACCTTATAAATACTAGCGCAGTAGTTGAAGGAGTCCGGGTCGCTGACATCATACATGAGACACGCCACATCACACGCTGCATCTGCTGCTTTTAGAAACTCTGTTTCCACGTCCACCTCCTCCAGCTAAGAGAAATAACACGCACGTCAGCCGGGAGCCAATAAACTAGGGTTTGTGTAAAGCTCCAGATGGCACTTACGATGAGGTACTTGTCCTGATTGGCTATTGAGACGGTGTTGATGGCGTATATTGTGGGGGGGCCGGGGTTGCGCTCGTTTCTCTGAAAATAAACAAAATAGATTTGTAAATATTTGGTAGATCTAACCAAGATTATTGGGAGTTGCACAGTACATAAATATTACCTAGACAGAATATAAACTGTGGTTAGATACCAAAAGTAAAGCATGAAAACCTCTTTCTAGAGTAAAACTGCCTTAAGAAACACAAGTACTATTTTGTAACCATATTAATATCACTGCTGTTTTACTGTAAAAGCCTTGGTTATTTTATGTTTCATTGCACAACAGGGAAAAAAAAAAAAAAAAATTTATATATATATATATATATATATATATAATTATGATAAAGCAACCATTTTACTTTTTTTCACAGTGTTTATAAAAATGTCATTGGTAAATAAAAATATATTTAAAAAAAAAAAAAAAAATATATATATATATATATATATATATATATATATATATATATAAATAAATTAAACATTAAATATTTTCTGATTGTCTTTGACTTGACTGCAGTTTTTAATTGTATTTTATTCACTGAGTTCATAAAAATCTAACTGGTATATAAAAATATATATAAAAATAAATAAAAAAATATACTAAACATTAAATATGTTTGGATTGTTTTTGATTAGACTGCATTTTTAAATTTTTTATTTTTTATTGTGTTCATAGAAATCTCATTGGAATTAGTGCTGTCAAATGATTAATCGCATCCAAAACAAAAGTTGTTGTTTACATAATATATGTGTTGTGTATATTTATTATGTATATACAAATACACACACATAGAATATATACTTTGAAAATATTTACATGTATATATTTATATTATATATAAATATATTTAATATATAAACATAATATATTTTTCTTAACATGCTTGTATGTGTATTTATATATACATAATACATAATAAATATACACAGTACACACACACATTATGTAAACAAACTTATTTTGGATGCAATTAATCTCGATTAATCGTTTGACAGCACTAATTGGAACATAAAAATATATAAATATATTAAACATTACAAATGTTCTGATTGGCTCGGATCTGAAGGCAGTTAGTTCTGATTGGCTTCATGTTGTATTCTGTAAAGTAAAATTACAAACAGTGGTTTTTCTAATCAAATCATTCTCTCACCTCAGTGCTTCGCTGCAGAAAAGCTCGGAGGAAGTCGGTCTTTCCTGTTCCGCGTGGACCGATCACTTTGCAGAGGAACACAGTGCGCTGGGTTTGTCTCTTCTCCAGGTCTAAAGCCTTTTCGCTTGTTACTAATAAACACACAGAAAAAGACAGAAAGACTCTTAAGAATCCATCTGATCAAACACATGTGGGGTTTTAAGCAGGACTGTGAGAGGATCTCATTACCTGTGATGGCGGAGGTCTGGGACTCTCGCTCCATTAGAATGGGATACCCGAGGTGACCGAGATGCTCCAAACACCGGTGGACATCCAGATAAGCGGATAACCTGCGGTTTATTCAATAACACATCAAATTTAAAACCTTAACTACCAAATTGGGAGTGCGTATTAATAATATTCCAACTCATTTAACTGAATCATAAACATATAGCGCAACATGTGACAAACACATGACTCAAGAAATGATTCTTTTTAGTGAATCATAATTATACAGCACAACACGTGTATAAAGATTCAAATACAAACAACACTTATGAACAGCTTTTTTTTAGTGAATCATAAACAAACACTGTGGTGCAACCTGTGTTGTCTGACTCACAAGTAAATTAATGTTATGAATTGGTTGTTTTAAGTGAATCATAAACATACAGCACAACATGTGACAAACACTTGACTCTAGAACTGATTCTTTTTAGTGAATCGTAATTATACAGCACAGCATGTGTAGTATGATTCAAATACAAACAACACTTATGAACTGTTTTTAGTGAATCGTAAACATATGGCACAACCAGTGAAGTCTGATTAATGAAAAAAATGACTCATATGAACCAGTACTTTTTAGCGAATCCTAAACAAACACTGCAGTGCAATTTGTGTTGTCCGATTCACAAGTAAATTAATGTTATGAATTGGTTCTTTTTTTTACGTGAATCATAAACATCTAGTGCAATCAGCGCAGCCTGATTCACAAACAAATGTCTCTTATGAACTGGTTCTTTTTAGTAAATCATAATCATACAGCACAACCTGTGTAGACTGATTCACAAACAAATGACTCTTATGAACTTTTATTTGTAAATCATAAACATACGGCACAACCAGAGTAGTCTGATTCATGAAAAATGACTCTTATGAACCAGTACTTTTTAGTGAATCATAAACATTAAATAGTGCAAACACTGTAGCAGCAAGGTCTGATTCACAAACAAAATGACTCTTATTAACAGGTTTAAAGACAATCATTAAATTAAAGAGAATCTGTGCATCACAAACACACAGAGCGACCAGCCTCTGATTCACAAACAAATGACTCTTATGAACTGGTTCTTTTAAGCATACAGTGCAACCAGCATGGTCTGATTCACAAACAAATGACTCTTATTAACAGGTTTAAAGACAATCATTAAATTAAAGAGAATCTGTGCATCACAAACACAAAGAGCGACCAGCCTCTGATTCACAAACAAATGACTCTTATGAACTGGTTCTTTTAATGAATCATTCTAAAATGCTCACAAAAACAAGAGTCGCTGTATGATTTAATCTGGAGATTTACTGAATGAATTCACCAGATCAGTACTTCCAGTGATGGAATATTTTAAACTAAACAAATCAGAATTGAATCAAGAGGGGAAATGTATATTAATACCTACCAGAATATCATCATCAAAAACTAAATTGATTGTTTTTGACATTACAGTGACTCCCAGTGAGAAAAATGATCTATTTTGACTCACATCCACTGGCAGAAGTACCCGTGCTGTGAGATGTAGCTGTCGTCTGATAAGGGGACGTTACTGTATACCTCCGGGCCCCAGGGCATGTAGGGTAAAACACTAAACAGATTCTTCAGCTCTGCGGGAGAGAGAGCCGAATCCTTATCCTACAGGAGGAGAGACGCAATCATCAGCCTGACGAACCTCTAATCACGCAAAGTTCATTAGAGGATCAGATGTGAGAGCTCACCTCGTCATACTTATCAAACAGCTTCTGGAGGAACTGATGGCCCAGATGATTCAGCTCCGTCGTGCAACCCACCGATACTCGTAACCTGCAAACACACATATATATAGGTCACCTCAATACTGGTTTTTGTTCATGCACTCACATGCTCTCACATGCACAGACGTACGGAGGGTAGAGGTAGTCATCGGTCAAATCCAGCGTATCATCGTAGCCGAATTTACGCAGGATGGTCCAGGTGGTTTCATGACGTCCCCTCTGGATAAAGAGAGTGTTCAAGAACAAGAAACCTACGGAAAACACAAAAACACATGTGAAAGAGTGAGTGATCATCATTAATTATGATGTAGAAATATGAATATATGCGTAGAGTATGTTACCGTTGAGTGTGAGTCCATTGTCCTGGACTCCATCACTGGTGTTCTTCCACACAACTGTCTTCACGTCCTCTAGAGCCTGAGGAGCCAGTGGATTCCCGAAACACAATTTCTACAAAACACAAAAATTCCCCTACAAATCAATAGTATATTTCTGCATAATTCCCATACAAATCAATAGTATATTTCTGCATAATTATTTCAATAAATGTGTTTACTTAAAGGTGGGGTATGTAATTTTTCAAAAACGCTTTAGAAAAACCGAGTCGGGGCCGAGTACCAAAACAACGTTGTAGCCAATCAGCAGTAAGGGGCGTGTCTACTCATGACGTGGAGGAGAGAGCGTTCAGTGAACAGCCGAGCCGAGCGACAGAAAGATAGAGATGGCGGATATAAAAACAAAAGAGGAAAACGTCTGCGGAACGATAAGCAGTGTTGCCAATTTAGCAATTCTGTAGCTAGATTTAACGACTTCCCCACCTCTTTTGAGACGTTTTTCAAAAGTTTAGAGACAAATATAGCAACTTCTTGGACAAACCTTATCTAAGTTCTCATCTTGCCCACTGATCTATGTTCATCTTTATATAGATCAGTGAATTTGCCATTATGATGTAATCTAGTGACATTTAGCTACCAGTTTTAGCTACTTTCAATTGAAAACAATTGGCAACACTGATGATAAGGCAAGAAGTAAGACCCGTGTAAATATCGGATCAGCTTTCCAGCGCTGGAGAGAACTCAAGGAGCGGAAGGCCTGCGATCGGACGCCGAGGTTGCTTTGTTTCTTCTTGATACGTGAGTAACACCATGTTTACACTGGACGCGCCGCAACAGCTAAAATCTGCCTACACTGGACACGATAAAGCGACTGTTGAAAATCATTTGAAATTTGTGTCAGCACGTCATAAACAGAACGCAGCAGCAGTTCTGTGTCGGAGATTTGTCGCACCGCACAGCATCCAGTGTAGACAGCATCACTGATTATAATGACTTCTTTAATATTTTTTCACGTGTAGATACGGTGTAACATTGGTTTTGCTTTGTTTCACAGAACTAATCGTTGCCTGGGTTGTGTAGGCTACGTATATGTGGGGCGGATCTATCAAAATAGGGGTGAGACCTTTTTGGTGTAGGGGCGTGTTTGTTTTGGTGATTAAAAATATCAACATTGGCTTCCAGAAATCGCTTACCCCACCTTTAATGTTTAATTATAAGCAATTAACGACGCTTCACAGGACAAGCGGTTTGGAGAATGAATGAATTTAAGTAACTACAATGTATTTGTAAACTATGAGTGAAAAAAACTGATTTTAATGGTATATTATATAATAGAGAGAGAGAGAGAGAGAGATACAGATATAACAAATGTACTGAAATAGTGTTAAATAAAACTATTAAAAAAAAATGTGTTAATTGAAAATATTGAAAAAAAATTAAAATAAAAAGTTAAAATTCAGAAATGTTAACTAACCCTATAAAAAATTTTTTTTGTAAACTGATTTTTTATTTTTATTAAAAAATTCAAATTCAGAAATGTTAACTAAAAGAATACAAAAAAACATTTTCGTTAATTGAAATAAAAAAATAAACAAATGTTAAATTCAGAAACAAACAAAATAAATCAGAAAATGAAACATGTTCCCTTTGGAATTAAATGAAATAAAATAAGTTTAGATTGAAACAATAAAACTAAAACTGAAAAAACTCAAACCTAAATAGAAATATTACAAAAAACAATAAAAATAAAATAACAAAATTACTCAAATGTAAACTATATTTAAAAATAATAAATTACTATAAATGAAAACTGAAAATCTAAAAATAAAAACAAATTCAAAATACTGATAAATACTAAAATAGTACATAAAACAAAAATCACTTAAAAGACAACAAAACAACACAAAAAATTCTTTGATTTAATAAACCCATTTAAAATTCTTAATAAAGGCCTCAAAGAAGAAATATATTAAATATTAATTAGAAATATCATTTTCATAATAATCCTTCACCTTACTTTAATAAATTTGTGTACCTTTTAAACATCTTTTTGGCTGACAGGTAGATTAGGAAAATATGTTGACTAAGCTTTACATGGTTGATCTGATCAAATGATCAAAAAAATCCTGCTTTACATTATTTTCTGCTGTATAATCCATTTCAGTCCAAAGTCAGCCACATTAAGGAAGTTGAAGAAATGTTTCTTTTTTTGTTTGCTCACCTGAAAGCAGTTGAGTTCAGCGTCACTGAGTATGTGATCATTATCCTGATCAGAGATACTGAAGATCCGACTCAGAGCTCGAACACACTGCGGCTTCAGCTACACAAAACACATACAAACATTCAGAAATCTTATATGAACTCATGAGATGAAGCTGGCAGAGATGAAGCAGTGTGTGTGTGTGTGTGTGTGTGTGTGTGTGTGTACCTGTTTGTCTTCAGGGTCGTAGAGTGGAGCAGTCGGGTGCAGAACGGCCTTCTGGGCATAATAAAAGAGCTCCGAAATATTCTTCAGATTCTTAGCTGAGCACTGCAGACACAAATACATAATCATATATAATATATCATAAACATAATTTTCGGCCATTTAGGCTAAAAAGAGGCCATCTAGGTCGAAAGCTGACAAGGTTTTAAGAAAGAACCATTACATTTTTAATATTCAATACAGCATCAGTAACCAAAAACACTTTAAATTATTAAAAAACCAGTTTCTTTGGAGCTCATGAAATACAGTTTCAATATACACAAACCATAACACTCACAAAGCAAACCACCCTCTCCAGTTTGCTAAATGAACTTGAATAATACGACTTGTTCAGAACTGTTTTGACAAACAACATTCTGAAGAACAAGCCAACAAAGGTTTATATATAGAATATTTATATCCTCCATTTATAAATAGAATTCTTAAAGGTGCAGCTGCAAAAACAGTGTCAGGTCAGAGAGAGGGTGAAAATGGTCACGAAAAACGTCTATATTTGATTTTCTATAGCGAGAAACCTTGACTAATTTTTAAAGATGACTTTAAAAGCATGTAATAAATGACCCCTTTCACACATTCATATGTGAAATATATGTGTGTGAAATATGCTGAAGATTCATTTGAGTTTGTGTGGTCAGTGGTTCAAACCTCTACACAGGTCTCAATCTCTGAAAACTGGTTCATGATTGGCAGAATGGTTTCCATGGAGCTGCCGGAGCGCAGGTCGGACTTGTTGCCCACGAGGATGATGGGAATCCTACGGCAACAAAGAGAGACATTTTTTTAATGGAACTCCTAAAAAAAAATCCAGATGCATTTAAATAAGAGCAGAATACAAGAACATACTTGCTTCCTTTCTCAGCACCACCGTTCACCAGCGGAATCCATTTAGTCCTGATCTGAGAGAAAAAATGGAGAAAATCAGTTTGGGGAAAATAAAAGACAAAAATATACTGATAATGTTAAACTGATACCTTGTCAATGGTTTCCTCTTGTGTGACATCATAAACCACACACACAACATTGGCCTACAAATGAGAAAACAATCATATAAAATTCATGTAATAATCACATACATTTGACACACATACATATATATATATATATATATATATATAAGTGCTGTCAAATGATTAATCGCGATTAATTGCATCCAAAATAAAAGTTTTTGTTTACATAATATATGTATGTGAACTGTGTATATTTGTGACCCTGGACCACAAAACCAGTCTTAAGTGTAAATTCTTCGAAACTGAGATTTATACATCATCTGAAAGCTGAATAAATAAGCTTTCCATTGATGTCTGGTTTGTTAGGATTGGACAATATTTGACTGAGATACAACTATTTGAAAATCTGGAATCTGAGGGTGCAAAAAAAATCAAAATATTGAGAAAATCACCTTTAAAGTTGTCCAAATGAAGTTCTTAGCAATGCATATTACTCATCAAAAATTAAGTTTTAATATATTTGCGGTAGGAAATTTACAAATTTTCTTCATGGAACATGATCTTTACTTAATATCCTAATGATTTTTGGCATAAAAGAAAAATGGATAATTTTGACCCATACAATGTATTTTTGGCTATTGCTACAAATATACCCCAGCGACGCTTTTGTGCTCCAGGGTCACATTTATTATGTATATATAAATACACACACATACAGTACATATTTTGAAAATATTTACATGTATATACATTTATATATTTATATTCTTATATTTGATATTATATATAAATATATTTAATATATAAACATAACATTTTTCTTGAATATATACATACATGTGTTTGTATTTAAATATACATAATAAATATATACAGTATACATACATATATTATGTAAACAAAAACTTATTTTGGATGCAATTAATCGCGAGTAATCATTTGACAGCACTAATATATGCATTTATTTATTTATTTTGCCCAAGGTATTTTTATTGAACATTTTGTCAAACATTAGACACATAATACAGTTAAACATCTTTTTCATTTTTAAGATAACATCCCTACCCACAACCCTTCCCCCGTTGCACAATATATATGCATTTATTTAATCAATACTACAGTAAATATAGAATTATATATATGTTTATATTTATTTAATATACAGTGAAATATTACTGATTCGGTGCGCAAGAAATATTTCTTAACTATTATTACTATAAATGTTGAAAATTACTATAAATGTTTTTGTTGCATAATATTCTTGTGGAAAAAGATTTTTTTTTTAAATTATTTAGCTAAAAACATTTTACTCAGCAGTGATGCATTAAATTGATCAAAAGTGACAGTAACAACATTTATGTTACAAGAGATTTCTATTTCAAACAAATGCTGTTCTTTTGAACTTTCTATTCATCAAAGAATCCTGAAAAAAATAATGTATCACGTTTTCCGTAAAAATGTTTTCTACATTGATAATTATCAGAATTGTTTCTTAAGCAGCAAATCAGCATATTAGAATGATTTTTAAAGGATTGTGTGACACTGAAGACTGGAGTAATGATGCTGAAAATTCAGCTTCGATCACAGAAAAAAATTACATTTTATATATTCATATAGAATACAGTTGTTTTACATTTAAATAATATTTCACTGTTTTTACTGTATTTTTGTCAAATTAATGCAGCCGTGACTGCAGCTGGTTAGGACAAAAACTATGAAATATGTCATGAAAGTGATGTGATTTATGGCTTGTTATACACATACAAGATCAGGAAGCTTCTCACCTTTACGATTTCCTCCCTCAACACTTCATCAGACTGTTCACTTTCTGTAGAGAGATAATAAGTATTAATAAAATACTACAGGGCAAATATGTCATTCGACACACACACACACACACACACACCTGAATAGTCGACTATATGTGTGGGCACTTTCTCAGGCGTGACGTCGGCTGGTATGGTGATCTCCTCCGCGCGGAGAGGAACCTGGCGACACAAACGCATGAGCTTCCTCTTACTGCATCAGTCAAACACACACCAGAGAGGCTCATGGGTAAACTCACCTGCTCAGGAAACTCCTCTCCGACCAGACACATGATGAGAGAGGTCTTTCCCACTTTGGCTACAGGGAAACAAAGGACAGAAAAATATTTCATCTCAAACACATTCCCACAGTTCATATGACTGTAGATTTGTGAAATGTCACGATCAACAGCTGCACCGCAATCACAAACGCTTCTGCTGTGATTTTCTTGGCAAATCAGTTTGATTTCTGGTTTTATTAGTGTGTTTTTCTATCCTTCATGAGTGCTAAATCTTATATGTGACCCTGGAGCACAAAAGCAGTCTGGGGTATATTTGTAGCAATACCCAAAAATACATTGTATGGGTCAAAATTATTGATTTTTCTTTTATGCCAAAAATCATTAGGATATTAAGTAAAGATCATGTTCTATGAAGATATTTTGTAAATTTCTTACCGTAAATATATCAAAACTTCATTTTTGATTAGTAATATGCATTGCTAAGAACTTCATCTGGACAACTTTAAAGGCGATTTTCTGAATATTTAGATTTTTTTGCATCCTCAGATTCCAGATTTTCAAATAGCTGTATCTCGGCCAAATATTGTCTGATCCTAACAAACCATCCATCAATGGAAAGCTCATTTATTCAGCTTCAGATGATGTATAAATCTCAGTTTCGAAAAATTGACACTTAAGACTGGTTGTGTGGTCCAGTGTCACATATGTGATGTGTTGGGGTAAAATTGTACTGTACTTCAGTTCGGTTCTCTTATTAATAAGCAAGTTGAGAAAGCACACTCCAAGAAAACTGGTCACTCTTGAAGGTGTTCACCTTGAGCTTAAAAGGTCAGTTAAGAGATAAAACTAGTAACTAGTAAGGACATGACTTGAGCGCAGCAGGCATGGAATAAGTTTAACACTAATGCCGAAACAAAACGTGCGCAGCCTAAAGAAATATCTAATTCAAGACATCAGCTCACCAAGGCTTCATTTTTTTGATTAAAAATACAGTAAAAAAATAATAATATTGTGAAAAATTATTACAATTTCACATAACTATTTTCTATTTTAATATATTTTAAAATGTAATTTATTCCTGTGATGAAAAGCTGAATTTTCAGCATCATTACTCCAGTCTTAAGTGCCACACGATCCTTTAAAATAAAAAATTAAATAAAATAAGATAATAACTAAAATAAAAATCAGTAAGGCTGTGTTAAATTGATAAAAATGACATTAAAGACATTTATAATGTTGCAAAAGATTTCTATATAATAAATTATGATGTATCATGGTTTCCACAAAAATATGTAGCAGCACAGCTGTTTTCAACATTGATAATATCAATAAATGTTTCTTGAGCAGCAAATCAGCATATTAGAATAATTTCTGAAGGATATATTTACATCCACAGTATTATCAGACAGGTTGAAGTTTCTCTATGAATACGTGCATTGTGTCACAGGTGCTGCAGGATCTGTTTACTCTTCAGGTTCATTTGATGTTTAACTAGGCACAAACTCCACACCTTGATAGTTACCATGTCAACACCTTCATTATCAATCACTGAGCGAAATATCAATGAACAGATTTTGCCATTCATATACACACTTAAAATAATATATAAATAAATACATGAAATAGATCTGAGCAAAATTACTCTTCTTAAAACCTGCATGCAAAAGAAATACAATGCACATGAAAGTGGGTAATGAGTTTTAATATGCATATATCTGAATATCTATTAAATTAATAAAGCAGGTGTTTAATTAACCGATATTTAATGTCTAATTAAACTTCTAGAGTTTGACTGAACTGTAATTAGCCTGTAATCTGTGTGAACAACTTGCTCACTGTATAATAAAGTTCATTTTCGTGTGTTCTGATTTTGCATGGTGGCTAAAAACATATTAAACTTATAAATAAAGCACTAAATTAATCGATAATTCAAGAGTGCAGCGCGTTTACTTTAGATGATTCCTGCAGCAGCTCAAGGTTGAGGGTTAGCGCTCTCTAATCATGCTAACTTTCATTAAACTCTCACATTTAATTCCCTTGAAATTTAAAAGAAATGATATCTTACGTTCCCCCAACAGCAGTATCCGGACATCGCGTTTCATTTCACTCCTCTCTCTATTGAACTCTCTGACAAGCTGCGGCTATCTTTTCGGAAAACTTCAAATTCAATTCAAAGCTCAGTGCTAGTTAGTTTCTGGCTAGCCCCATTCCATCCAAAGAAACTGTCACCGCTACAGACTTCCGGTTGGAGCCCAAATGGAGCGCCCTCTACCGTGCATTTCCTTCGTTTTTTAAATTTCGCTTTTTCTTTTTCTTTATTGTCTACTTTTTCCATTATAAGTACATTATACACATTAAACAGTAAATATGAAAAAATATATTTATAAAAATAAATATTAAAATAAAAATAAATAAACAGATATGCTAATAAAGCTTTTTTGATTCTTGTTGAATTAACAAAAAAGGGGATTAAATAATATGATTACCTTGGATATACTGGCCCATATCTTTAGTAATTTGTGAAAAAATACATTGTAATTCCATTAAAAGCATTAAAATACAACAATTCATATAATAAAATGTTCAAAAATAAAATGTCGATAGATAGATAGATAGTTAGTAATGGCTTTATTTAATGCAATGTGAGTACTTCAGTTTTTATGAATTTTATTTCTGAGGAACAAAGTGCATAACAATTCCAGGGTCTTTCTTACTAGCAAAATCATTTTAAACAGTGTAAAATTATAAAAACCGACAACCAACTTTTTCCAAGTGTATCAAAAACATTAAAAACAAATTAAAAGATTAAAAAACTCCTATTATTTAAACTTCAAGTCATGCTAACTGGATGTAAAACAGGGCAAAACTGCTCTGCTACATCAATGCAACATTTCTACTAAACAGAAAAACTACCTCTGACAGCAGAGTAACTAGTGCAATCCAAAACGAGAGGGGTCAAACTCTCAAACTCTAGCATTAGTGTTGTGTCAGCATTATAATCCGTGTACAGTCCACAGTAAGAGCTCATTATGAGCAGCGGTGAAGAGCTGAGATCCAGACCAGCTGAAGCTGCACACGTGAACCGAGTCACTGTGAGATGTGAAATCCTGAAAACGCCCGCTGGACGAATGAATCAGCTTCAGGACGCGCTCTGAAACACAAAGCATCACCGGGATATGACTACATAACTCACAAACACATTACTTTCATGTTTTAAAGTAAAACAGCACACTAACGGTTTGATCCAACAGCGATCAGTCTTCCAGTCGAGCAGAGACCGAGACAGAGCGCCCAATCGGCCAGAGAGATCGTCCTCAAAACCTATAAAACAAAAATACACACAGAACCAATGACATTAATTGGCCAATAAAAGTGTGTGGAGAGAAAAAAATGAGGTGTATGGGTATAAAGGCCAATAGCGAGTGTTTGAGTACCTGTTTTTTGTAAAGGCAGTAAAAGATGATCTCTTTTTCCACAGCGTAGCCGGTATAAACCACTGTTCCTCTCTCACTGGGGCTGAACGCAGCCAAACTGGGCGGTACTGCCAGTGCATCCTGATTAAAAAGACAAAAAAGTTACTTCTTAGTCTTTTCAACTACAATAAACACATGAAAAATCAGAGCAGCTCGATGAGACAGAAGTGTAAATAATATACAAACAAGTTCAGAGTATTTATTGGCCTAAAACTCATGAATATTAATCACCTCTGGTGGGCTGGGCGCTGGAAACGTCAGCCAATCAAGCAGCTCGCATTTATCCTTCGTCCAATCAGCAGCCCAGATGCTGACACGCCTGTCTGCGCTTACAGCCAACCAGAGCTCGTTTCCCTCCAGTCCAAACTCCTTATACTAAAAGACATTTATATCAGCACACACATTAAATCACTCAGCAGTAGTGCTACACGTTTTTGTTTTTGTCGAATTGCGAGTTTTCTGATTAAAATTTAAAATGCGATTTAAAATGCAATAAAAATATGCTCCAGGTTTGCTGGGCTTGTTTGTAGGGCTTCACAATCTGGTCAAAAATAATTATGTATCAATATAACTTTATTAATTATTATTAACAATAACAATAATAACAAAAAAATATTATTAATATTTATTTATTTTACATATCATTATTACTAAATAAAAAATATTAAACATTTTTGGCCAGCAAAAAAAGTGATCATATATTAAAATGACTATAATTAATAACAATAATAAATTATTATTATTATTGCTATTATTATGAAATAATAAAAATATAAAAACAAAAGTATAAATTAAATAAATAATAAAATAAGACATTTTACTATTGTAATATTTCACTGTAAAATAAAAAATGAGTATTTAAGAAAAATGTATATCAATATAACTATAATAATTAGTATTATTAATAATAACAATTTATTATTTATTATAATTATAATTACTATTACTAAATAAAAATATTAAACGAAATAAGAAATTTTACTATTTGTAATATTTTACTGTAAAATAAAACAATGGAGTATTTGAGAAAAAAAATCATTTTATTTTACAGTACAGCCGCACAATACTAATATTTACGGCTTTGCTAACCTTGGGAGATGCTTGCATGTAGCTGCTTCACTCTGAAACACGCAGCACATATCACAGCCTTTAAGATTACAGCGCTAAGTGCTATATTGTGATCTTGGTTTTATTTCAATTGCATTACATTGACCCTGTAAGTATTTGGACACTTAAGTCACACTTAAAATATAACAATGTCATTGAGTATATGTACCTTTGTATCTCAAACACTGTGGAATCTTTTTCCTTCACTAAATTTCCCTTTTCTTCTTCATATTTAAGATCTGTCTTTGGATCAAATTCATGTATTTTTAAGCGTGACTTCAGTGTCCAAATATCATACACAATGTCGAGCCATTTGCTTTGCAAAACAGAAAACCACAAAAACAAACACACAAGCACAAACCTGTTTGCTGGTGCACTGCACTGTAGTTATGGGCGCCCCCTTGTGGTCACGGATGGTGCGTACAGTGACTCCAGTGACGGGACTGCTGACAGTAACGAGACCATCACGACCACCAGACAACAGCACATGACCTACACATACACACACGTGCATATAGTGAACACAAACGCTCACATAGACACAAAGCGCTCACACACCCACACACACACTCACCGTAGTGCGAGTACTGCAGCGCACACACAGACACAGGCTGAGGTTGGAGTTTCAGCTCCATCTCGGCCGACTCCAGACTGAAGATCCTCACAGTCCCGTCACTGTAACCGCCCGCAACACACACGCGCCCGCTGGGCTCATACACACCCCTCGGAGGAGACCAACACACACACTCACAGCTCTGCAATACAGAGAAACATAAAGAGACACAATTAAACAATTAACTGCAGTGGAAAATGAATTTGATGTTTAGAGTTTGACTGGCGACCGGAGAAAGATTAGCCATGATTCCATAAGCCAAGTTACACTACCATTTAAAAGCTAGAGGACGGTAAAATGTTTTCATTTTTTTGAATGAAGTCTTACACTCACCAAGGCTGCATTTATTTGATCAAAAATACAGTAAAAACAGTAATATTGTAAAATATTATTATAATTTCAAATAACTGTTTTCTATGTCAATATATTGTAAAATGTCATTTATTCCTGTGATCAAAGCTGAATTTTCAGCATCATTGCATCATTATTCAGTGTCAAATGATCCTTCAGAAATCATTCCAATATGCTGATTTGCTGCTCAGGAAACATGTCTTATTATTATCAACGCTGAAAACAGGGGGTTTTTTTTCAATATTTTTGTGGAAACTGTGATACATTTATTTTCAGGATTTTTTAATGAACAAAAAGTTCAAAAGAACAGCACTGCTTTGAAATGGAAATCTTTTGTAACATTATGAATGACTTTACTGTCACTTTTGATTAGTTTAATGAATACTTGCTGAATAAAAGTATTAACTTCATTAAAAAAAAAAAAAAAAAAAACTCCAAAGTTTGCATTAAAATGTTTGATGGCTCCATCGCATTAAAACAATGCTGGATAAAAAAATGTGAATAAAATGTCCAAAATTATAATAACTAATAAAAGAATTGCTGAAGTAAAAAAAAAAAAACTTGAGGTGGACATATTTATTATTTGGCAAGAAGTCATGCACATGAACAAGGATGAAAACACTTTTACCCATTAAAAAAGTCATGTGACTGAATATTGTGCTCAGATGGTTGGCTACTATGACGACCCGCAGTCATTGATTGAGCAAACATGAAATTTGTCAGTGCATTTTATAATTTAATACATTTAATAAAAAAGCCCCAGTGGCTAGAGCACCCGCTTCTGTTCATCTGTGTGTTTATGCTCACCTGGTTCAACACCTGAAACTGCACCAGCAGCTCGTGGCTCTGCAGCGCCCAAACTCTCACACTGCCGTCCTGCCCACAGGTGGCAAAATGCTGCTCATCTGGACTGCAAACCACACCGTTCACCTACAATGAGAATACAAACTTCAGCATTTTGGACAGAAGTTGTGTTGCTTTTAGAACCATTTCAATGAATTTCACAGCTGTTGATAAAAGCTTAAGCATTTAAGTGTCATACCTTGCTCTTATGGCCGCTGATCAGCCGTATACTGGTGCTGTCGGCCCAGTTGATGTACCACAGGGTTCCTGCTGTCGTACCCACAATCCCCATGTCCATGACATCATCAAACACTGCACTGACCACTGTCCCATCCAACAGTAGCTCTTGTTCCAGCTGCACCTGAGCGCTTCAAGAGTCAAAACAAGTGATGCTCTTTTAATTGTTTTTCCCAAAATGAAAGATAAGGTAATTAATTTGGTAATTCGGACAAAATATGGACAGCATGTCACCATGCAAGCCTGTTTCCACCTCGTTCAAAAAGTAACTTTGTATTTCTCATAATTACAACTTTATATTTCACAATGTGACCATATCTCACAACTTTGACTTGATTTCTATTCATTTTTTATTTATTTTTACGCAATTGCAACTTTATTTTCTACAATGTCAATTTATATCTCAGTTTAACCTTTATTTTACTACTTTTTTACTCTTGAGGTAGAAATGTGTTCATATACACCGATTTAATGTTTATTCAGATGCTTTAAATTGAAAGTGACAGTAAAGACATTTATAATGTTACAAAATATTTCAATTTCAAATATTCTATTCTATATTCTACATTCTATTCAACAAAGAATCTTAAAAATTTTTTTAAAAAAAATATTAAGCAGCACAACTGTTTTCTACATTGATAATAATCAGAAACGTTTCTTGAGGAGCAAATCAGCATATTAGACTGATTTCTGAAGGATCATGTGACGCTGAAGACTGGAGTAATGATGCTGAAAATTCAGCTTTGATCACAGGAATAAATTACATTCTAAAATATATTCAAATAAAAAAACAGTTATTTTGAATTTTGATATTATTTCACAGTATCTCTGATTTTGCTGTATATTTGATTAAATAAATGCAGTCTTGGTGAGCATATGAGACTTTTCAAAAACATTTTAAAAAATCTTACCGACCCCAAGCTTTTGACGAGCACTATATAAAAATATACTACATGTATGCACATAGTTTAACTTTTTTTGGACCTTTAAACATTCTAGATGGAGATAGAGTGAATGTAAACATGCTTACCCATCATCCTGTGTTCTGCTGCTCTTGTTATTTGCATTACTGAGATTCTGGACTGAAGCTACAGACCACAGTCTCAATTTTTTGGTGTTACTGCCTGTGACCAGCTTATTCTCACGGCAAACTAACACACCTACACAAATGCAAAAAAAAACCCAGCTTGTAATTCTGCTTCCCTGCGACCAAAATCACAAATGTGCTCAAAAAAGTAAAAACCCAAACACACCTATCTCTCCTCCATCTGCTTCCCAGGTCACAAAGCAGCGCTGTGTATTACAGTCCCACACACACACGTGGCCGCTGTTTGTGCCCGTGTACAGGATCCGGCGAGTGCTATAGCACAGTGATGTCACTTCCGCTTGCCCGACCGCATCAGGTAAGCTTACTTTCTGCACCTGCAGGAGAAGGAAAAGCTTATTTTGGCTTATGTGCTTCTGTACAGCAGTGAATGCATGCTTGATTTTCTTTCATATGGTGTCTGTGTGTACCTGAAGTTCAGTGCTGTTATCCTGTGTTTGTATTCGAGTAAACACAACAGCACTGCTGCCGATGAGTGTCAGCTCATTAGCAGTGAATGGACAGAAAGAGGCATCATGCAGCGGGACGGATATCTGAACGGTACAAAGCAGCTCAAACGATCGTGTGCTCCACAGCGCCACCACCGGCTCCGAAAAATCACCTAGGAGCATAATATACTGCACCATTACAAGTTATTCATTATAAAAGACACAAAATGTACAATCTATATCTGTATTAAAGAAAATCATTTCATTCAAGAAAATCATTCATTAAAGAAATGTTTTTAGTTTTAGTTAACTATAATAACCCTCACATGTAGATGCAAACTAAGAGTAGAATAATTGAGTTGAAAATAGATGACGAAAACTATAGGGATGGTCTAACAGTCTCAAATTATTTTAATAATTATTTTATTGATTCAGTGAATGAAATTATCCAACATGCTTCTGGATTGCATTATCCTTGCTCATCACCGCAGCCCTCCACTTATGATTATGAGTTTTTATGTTTTGAACACATTGATTATTCTAAAACAGATAAAATAATAAAATCCTTATCTAACTCAAAAGCTAAGGATTTCTGGGGACTTGACAGCTCTCTCATTAAAAAACATAGGGAGATTTTAACACCAGCTATTACATATATTGTGAATAAATCTATTGATGAGAGTATTTTCCCCAGTGTTTTTAAAACAGCAGTTATAACCCCAATTTATAAATCTGGAAGCAAAAATGAAATAAGTAACTACAGGCCTATTAGTATATTACCTGTAGTATCTAAAATTCTTGAGAAAGTTTATCATAGAGCAGCTAACTGATCACTTAGATTGTAATAATTTGTTGCACTCCATGCAGTTCGGTTTTAGACGTAACCACTCCACCGACGCAGCTTGTTGCTATTTGATAGAAAACATAAAGGCTAACTTGGACAGAGGGGGCACGGTGGGTGCCGTGTTTTTGGACTTGCGAAAAGCCTTTGACACGGTAAACCACCGTGTCCTTCTGTCTAAGCTCTCTAAGTATAATCTATCCATGGAGACATTGCATTGGATACAATCGTATCTTTTAAATCGGATGCAATGTGTGAGGGTAAATAATGCATTGTCCTCTCTGAAGCCCGGCACAGCTGGGGTCCCGCAAGGATCAATCCTGGGACCATTGTTGTTTAGTATTTACATCAATGATCTTCCGGCTGTGTGCAAGGGCATAGACATCGGCCATGTCACGTGAGATGATGTCAAAGAAACATCTCATTGCATGGGAGGGATAAGGAGCAAGTAGCCCTTAAATTGTCCTCAGCCATGGACAAAATAAGTAATTGGCTTAAATCTTCTTGTTTAACATTAAATATTGAAAAAACTGTTGGAATGTATTTCGCTAAGTCTAATAAGGTTAAAGATACGTCTAACATCTATGTTAATGGACAAAAAATTAACATTGTGACAGAGATAAAATATTTAGGTGTCCATTTGGACCAAACCCTGAGTTTTAAAAAACATATTAAAAGAATGTGCAACTGTATTAAATATAATATTTCCACCTTTAGACATATTAGGAATAGTTTGACAATTGAAGCATCTTTCATGTATTTTAATGCCATGATTTCTTCACACATCACTTATTGTTTGTCCTGTTGGTCTCAGGCTAACGAGACCACACTTAAACCGCTCAGATCGGTTTATAATCAGGCGTTAAAGGTGCTTGACAGAAAAGCCCCTAGCTATCATCACTGCAATATTCTCAGTAAATATAAAATATTAAGTTTTGACTCTTTAATTCGATATACAAATCTAAGAACCGTTTTCAAAATTATTAATAACATTGCTCCACCCTCAATGAAAAAAATCATAAAACTTTATTCTGAACAAACGAGCCGAACATCCCGCTCCACTGCTCACAGAAACTGTGCTGTCCCGAAAAGATTCTCTGCCTTTGCACAGACAGCCTTCTCATTTAAAACCATTAAACAATGGAATCAACTTCCAGACAGTCTAAAGTTGTCTGTAGATTTGAATAATTTCTCTCGAAATTTAAAGAAATATATCCTTGATAACCAGCTGTGTCAGCATCAGTACACTTAAAGTTTATAAATGTAGTATTGAAGTAAATGTTTTTTGACTATGTTGTACATATTTTAGGTTGTGATGGTTTTTTGATTAGTCTTTCATTTAAACATTTGATTAGTTTTAAATGATCACTGTTCAATTAGTATTGCATGTATTTGTTAGTGCTATTGACAGTTATTTGTAATGTAATGTTTTAATATTATGTGCATCTGCCCGGGGACTGCAGATGGAAATTAGCATTTGCTAACTCTGGTACAAAGCATCTTTTTGTAAGATTAATGTATTTTGTACATTGTCCCTGACAAATAAACTAATAAAATAAATAAATAAAAACATGCTGCTGATTGTTACTAATGACTTCCAATTTCTGTGCAAAACATATTTGTTAGTCAAACTTGTATAAGAATATTCCTTTAACATGGCCCCATTATGCAAAGCATGAAACACTGACCCACTGAGAGCAGGTACATGTCATCCCTGGAAAAAGTTAGGCTCTGCACCGCCCCCTTGTGGTAGGACAGGCGGTTTCTACAGGAGCCATCTGAAGCATTCCATATGCAGATGAGGCTGCTGTGAGAAGCTCCGCCCGCTGACGCAGACGCAACTGTCTGCCGGGCAAATCAGACAGAGGTTTCATTCAAAGGAGGCACCTAATTTCTGCTAACAATCATTAGTAAAGTATTACTAACTAGTGGAAATACATGAAGATTGTGTGATTTATTTAAAGTATTTGCAGTATATACTAAATCATGCATGTGAGCGGTACCTGTGCATCATGGGTGACAGCGAGCGTTGAGATCTCCTCTGTGTGGCCAAACCACTGTTTCTGTGAGCCTGTGTGAAGATCTTCAACGACGACAACACACCCACATGTGTACACAAATAAACCTGCACACAAACACACACAAGATGTAGCTACAAAACAAGTGCGTACAAATGCCAGGGTCAGAAATTAACAGTGGCTTGAGGCAAAATTAGCACTTAAATCAACAAAAATGTTGGTTAAAGTAAATTAAGAGTAGCATTAAATTTGACCTGCTCAAGTTGCATCAAAGATTTTTTTTTATAAGAGCCAAAAAGAGGGATATTTTATGTGATAGACATCATAAAAGAGTTTACACTTGGTTAGTATTTACCTGTGTCTGGATCCCAGACCATATTGTTACGCCCATTGCCATTATAGCCAATCACAGCCTTGAGACTTAGCCCTGCCTGTCCTGAGGGCGGAGCTACTGTGGTCTAAATACAAAATAATTGTTGAGGAAAAAAGTGGTCCAAAAAGACACATTATACAAAAGTGTTTTAAATACTTTAAATATTCATAAAACACAATTCAGTTTGAGATTAACATATTAATGAATAATTGATTAAAAATATATACCTGGCCTAACACAGAAGTCTTAAAACGTGGAGTGAAGTGTTTATAACAGTCTGGACGGACTGCTGTGTGACTGTCTTGTATATTCTCCGTCCTTGATTGGTTAGCTGGGAGTGTGGGCGTGTCCTCGTCCTTCACCCACTCTGTCACTCTGAGGAAGGAGGCGTGTTTGGGAGGAGGGGAGTGGGCGTGGCCTGTCGTGGGACTGAGCTGTAGTTCAGCAGTGGAATCACATAGGAAACCTATAGAAGTAAAGCATTTGGGAAGTAATAGTGACTCATTAATGAGGACAAATGCTTATGAACACATACCTTCACTGTCCTTCAGAGCACTGGAAAGAAAATTCATGACGGGTGGTGAGGAGGGCTGAAACAATGCTTTTCGAGGACTCTCACTAGACAGCTCGGCTCCATTTAGCTCCACCCAGCTGTGAGCTGAACAAAAGGAACTAATTAAGAGTTGTCATACATTTAAACCAACTCTAACTAAATATACACACACACACACACACACAGACACACACAGTATAGCTATGAAAAACACCTATGCAGACAAATTTTTTTAAATTATAATCAGCATAATTTAAAAGCAGTACAATGGATACCACCATAAAAAGAAAAAAAAATCTATTTACATATATCTTTTTTTTGGATTACATTAGTGAAAAATAAAAATGTTTAATTTTAATAATGCTAATTTAAATTTGAAGGTCATAAAACAGACATTTTCTTTATGGAAACAAAGAAACATTTCATTCAAGAGCATTTGATTTTGTTTGATTTGTGAGACTGACCTAAGCATTCACAATCTTCCTTTAACAAAGACAAAATTAATATTTATCTTAACATACCTGATTTACGAAGAGAGACTTCTATATCTGTAGACCTGGTAGGAATAGAGAAAGAGTTTAACAAATAAAAAATCCTAGTTACTTCTAACAAATAACTAGAGATGCGATCAAAACAATACTTTGATTAGTACCATGTACAGTATAATGAAAACATGATAGTGGTCTTACTTGCAGTGTGCAGCTTCCTGCGGAGGTGCCAGGAAGTCCCAGAAGAAAAGGGCATCGCCCACAGTGACCACACCCATCTGATCAGGTGTGAACCTCACCTGCCTGATGGGCTCTGAGTGACCAATGAACACCTGAAGGGGAAACAGACACATTCTTGATCTCATTCATCATCTGAACGTCATCAAATCCAGCATTCAAGCAAACATACCTGTGAATTGATGTCCAGGTGCATGTCGTAGTCCCACACCTTCAGAGAGTTCTGACCGGCCGTCAGCAAATAACGGCCATCTTCACTGACCGCCAGAGACTCACACTGATGCTTATGCACCTCAGATACCTGTAAGTACATGAATATTGATTCTGAAATCTGATATTTAATGTTCTCAGAAAGAGTTTGCCCTTCAGTCTTTCACCTGTCTGAGCAGTTGTCCTGTGTGTGTGTCGATCCAGAGGATCTTATTGGCGGATGTGGTGACGAGCAGGTGTGACAGTGATGAGGGTGAGAAACAAACATTCAGGGCAGAGTCCAGCGTTGTGCTCTCAACATCCAGAATACTCACATCAACCCGGAGTAACTGTGGCACACACAAATAAACACTATTTAGCACATACAGTATGTCATCATTTGTTTTGTTATTGTTAACTAAAACAAACTATTACAAATAATTTAAAAAATCTCAATAAAGCCGAAATAAACTTCAAATATACATAATAAAATATAAATATTACATGAAAAACTTAAACAAAAATGAAAAATGTTGCCTTGGCAACTAATGGAAATAAAGTTTAGGTTGAATTTAAAAAAAATACTAAAACTAAAAGTGAAATAAAAATGAATTAAAGCTACTGATATATTTCAATTTATATTTACATAGGACAATATACACCTTTAATATACTAACAGACATTTTTAAAAACAAAAACTAATAAAAATGACAAAAGCAAATAGCAAAATAATCAAAACTTAAACTAAAGTGAAAATGAAAATTAGACATGTTGCCTTGGCAAGTAACAGAAAAAACGAAAAAATAAATTAAAGCTAAATAATAATAATAATAATAATATTAATAATAGGTAATTAATAAAACTTAAAACTAAAATTAAAATGAACTGAAAATATAAAAATAAAAGCTATTTCTAAATATTAATAAATAATATAATAGCATAGAAATAACACTGGTCATAAATCACTGTTTAAAACAATAAACTGAACTTGAAATTAGCACATTTCAATAATAAATTTTCAATAATAAATTTGAAAAATAAATTGAGCTTGAATTGAAAATTAACTAAAATTTTAAAAATAAATAAATAAATAAATAAAAATAGATTTTGATTATGTCCCAGATTCAGTGCAAAAAAGAATGATGGAAAATTTGGCTTTCGTTTTTTTCATAGGAAACTGGTAAGTAGACAGGAAAGAAACAGTGTGAGAGACAATGGGATCAGGTCATGTGATCCAAATGCTCTTACATGTCCCAAGCATGTGCACAAGTCCACTGCACCACAGCTCTGACAAAACATTATGGTTTGGATGTACCTCATTAAGTGACTGTGCCTCCATGATCGTGACAATGTATTCGGTCGGACCGACTATCGCTAGACAGCGGCTGTCAGAGCTCACTGCCAAAGTATCTGGGCCACGATTCACACTCCATGCAACCACATTACCTTAGAAAAAATAACAATACTTCAGAATTCTGTACAGATATTTCAGTTCTCCTGAAAAGCTTGTCTACAAATTTGTTCATCTGAATGTGCTGTGAAGAGGAACTGACATAAAACGTGTAATTGTGCTGTAAGAGTGACCGTTTACTCACTCAGAACACGGACCACATGATGGTCATGTTGAGAAGAGTTATAAAGTACCAAGTGTCCAAGAGCACCAGCACTAAACAGACACTGACCATCAGGAGAATAGATCACACACTCAACTGATCCACAGTGCTGCCTGCAAACACACACACATTAAATCAATATATCAAAAATATAAACGATGTATGTGTATTTTATGCAGTTAAAATAATAATGTTACTAAAAAAGTTTTGGTTTGGCAGAACAAATGAGTGTTTGAGAGTGTGTACGTACCTGTGCTGGGCAATTAGGCTTGAAGTTTGGATATCAAACACTCTGACAGTTCCAGAGCTCGATCCACAGGCGAAGAGAGGCATGCTGGGATGGAACGCAACTGAACAGGGACTTTCATCGTCATCAGAAACAAAATCATAGAGCTATAAGACAAATAAGAGATTGTTTTAATGTAACATCAGTCCATGTCTGGCGTCTATGTGCAGCCACCAGCATGTAAAAGCATACATTTGTGTGTGCATGAAAACATTCCCATAACTGACCTGTTGCATGGTGTCCATGTCCCACACCCGTACAGTGCTGTCTCTGGACACTGTGGTGACCCGCCGTCTAACGCCGTCCACGCTAAAGCCCAAAACATTCGCTGTGTGTGACCTCATGAGTGTACGGTAACCACGGCTACTGACATCCAGATACCCAAGATTCCCTGTGGTGGTGGTGGCTAGAACTCTCGAGCCATCCAAGGACACACACACCAAACTGACAGGCCCCTCGTGCTCTACAAACACACCAAAACCTCAGTGATTCACAGAGCTAGTTTTCAGCAAGATTATTGATTGTGAGAGTGATTGACAGGAGAGTACCGACCCGCCTCTAAGAAAACAGATGAGAAGTCAAGAGGCCACAGACGCATGAATCCGTCCTCTGAACCAGTTACGCAGAATTCGTCACACACACTGATGCTGTTCACTGCAATACCAGCACCTGAAAATGCATTTATAATACAGTCAATAATAAATAATTTTTTTAAATTTTTTACTATAGTTCTCAATTATGATTAAAAAGTGCTTATAGAGATGAAATAATAATAAAGACAATGACGATTTTTTAAAAACATATTTTCATTTAAATTTTTTACATTTTTAATGATCTTTTAAAGAAAAAATGATATGAAACAGAATATTGCTATTATTATTGTGCTGCAGTCTTCCAGTAGACTGTGTGTGTTTAGAAGCTGATATTTTAAACATGTTGAGCATCAATAATTAATTTCACCATGCAAATTACCTCTTTATTTTATTTTTAAATTAAATATAAATTAATTTATACTTTACTTCCACTGGCCTAGGCGTTTAGTAGCTGATATTTTTAATAATTAATACAACAATATTTTTTAATAATTAATGAAAATCATTAATTCCAATTCCAATTTAATTTAATTTACTTTTTTTAAACTGAATTTTATTTTATTTTGTTCAAACTCTGAGAAGAAAAACTGAGAAGAATTAAGGATTCGGATTCAGATTGAAATTGAATCAACTTGTGAAGTGTCCAAAGACCCTAGACAGAACAGAATTATTGTTATTATCATTATTATTATTATTATTATTATTGCTGCTTCTCACCTGTGCTAAAGGTCTGTTTCTCCCTTTGGTGGGCGTGGGTCTCCTGAGCTGGGAGGAGCCTCCTGATGTTTTTTATTGCCACAGCAACATAATCAATCTCCAGGATGTGACCACTCCTACTGCTGACAAACCTGCTCCAATCACAAAACACCTCAGGATGAGATTACATCATTAATGTGAGCAGGTCTGTATACTACAGTCATTTAAGTGGACAGCGTAGAGTTTAATGTGCCTGGTCATTTGTCATGATGTCACGTGTTTCTGTGTACTCACAGTGTGCGCTCATCCACTGGACGGTCCTGAGCGTGTCCCAGCTCGAAGGCGAGGTCAGTAAACTCTAAATTGTGATACTGTCCCAGATTCACCGGACAAGAGCGTAGAGAACCTCCACGCACACGCCACAGACGTATGTTTCCTAAGCCACACGACACCATACTGCACACACAAACACATATTCACTTATAATCTGCCAATATGACTGAGGTTGACAACCCTGTTAATGATATTGATCATACTGTACATGCAATTGCATCAAAACAAAATCCCACTCCACATTAAATCTCAAATATATTCTGAATGACTGTGATTTTGTAGGACACATAACAATATAATTATGTATGCACACCGTGTTTCATCAAAGAACGCTATCTTTATCGTCTGGATGTCCACATCTGTATGAGCTTTAGCCAAGACTGGAACCACACTTCCTTCCGCCACACGCCGAGTGTTCCAAAGGACCACCGTCTAAACGACCAAATGAAAAAATTAACACAAACATACACAATGTTTTTTAAAAAGTACAGTTCCTTATATGCAAAACACTTACAGTTTTGTTGTGGCTGTCTTTCCCTACGCCACACAGCACTCCTCCACTCTGAGAGAAACTGAAACAACAAAAACGTCGCCTGAGCTCGAGAAGTCCAGCTGGCATTGCACACACAGTGCCAGATCTGCAGATCTGTTGTATTTGTGTGTTTATTGTACCTGAGTAGATTTAGAGCATGTGTGTGTGTAGGAATGATGGTCTGACACACTCCTCCGCTGTAGCTCCAGAGACGAATCAGACTGTTTGCACCCATCTGAGCCGATGCCAACAATGTAGAGCTGGTATTTAATGCCAGAGCGGAGACCTAACAAACAACAGAAACACATCAACACGAAAATCAGTGTCAGCTAACTGTAACTTAAAATGGTGTGTATAAGGTGACGACTGTTATTTTATAAACCATGTATATATACACTGCCACTCAAAAGTTTGGGATCAGTAAGATTTTTGATGTTTTTTAAAAGAAGTTTCTTCTGCTCATCAAGGCTGTATCTATTTGATCAAAAATACAGAAAAAAACTGTTATTTTGTGAAATATTATTATAATTTAAAATAACAGTTTTCTATTCTAATATACTTTAAAATATAATTTATTTCTGTGATCAAAGCTGAATTGTCAGCATCATTACTCCAGTCTTCAGTGTCACATCTTTCAGAAATCATTCTAATATGCTGATTTATAATCAATGTTGGAAACTGTTGTGCTGCTTCATATTTTTTTGGGATATCAATTATATATTTACATTTACAAATATATGTAATTTTATATATATAAAATGTTGCTATTGTAACAGTTTTTTAAAAGCAATAAGCCACTCTAAAAGCTGTGGGTTACAGTGACTGTACCATGGTTTATTCCGCTTTACATCATGCATTGCAAACCACCACTAAACCTTGGTAAAATTACTGTAATTTTGTAAAACTCTTAGTTAAGTGTGTGTTTGTTTATTTAAAAAAAAAAAAGACCTTATCTGTGTGCCCAATGAAGAATCTCTGCTGTCCGGAGGAAACGGTCATGCTGACGATAACGGCGTGACAAGGATACACAACTTCCTCTCCATCAGAACTCCACACAGCCTGAGAGACAACACAACATCAGGTAAAGTAATTAAAATCATTTATTACATTCTATAATCAGTGCATTAAATGTTGATTTCCAGATGGTCCATTTTTGTACCCCCGGTGATTTGTGTTTGTGTGTTACTCACAAATCTCATTGTAGCTCCTCCGAAGCCAATAATTCTGTTCAGCTTCAGAATGGGGTCAGGATACAACTTCTGAAATATAAACAGAGACCCTCCAAATGACCACAGCGCACAAAAAGAGCCTAGTTGTACATATACACACATCTTTATCATGTAAACCTTGCTTTAACATGCATTTATGCTCTGTTAGTCTGTGTTTATGTGTGGTTAACCTGAGTTTTCTTCACTGGTTGGTCAGAAGACAGAGAGACAGGCCGAGGAGATGCTGCATTGATGACCTAAGAAGAAAGATTTAGATTGATTCTTCCAAATTCTTTATGCTTTGCTTAAGGTCTTGTTAGGTTTTCGACTGAGGAAGCTAATCTTATATCTACTTTACTTACTGTGATTTCCTCCTCACTGTCTGTCGTGTGGGTATAGACATCATCCTCGCAATGAGCGTATACATGTACTCCAGCATCATCTGCACGCACTACTGTGACCTGTTCGTCCGCCTGCGACCTTTGACCCGGTGACCCCGGGCTCTCTGAGCCTCCAGAGTGTGTATAATTCAACTCAGGCAGACGCTTTGTCTGGTTCGCTGAACGTTGCTTAGTGCGCTACACAGAGAGAAAGAAGAGAAAGAGAGAGAAAAGCCATTAGGGCTTGTAAATGTCAACATTAGTTGCACTGGAATGAAGGTGAATTGAAGTTCACACATAAACACTCACTTGTGCAGGTTTGGGGGTGGTGATCTGCTGGATGAGGGAGACTCTGTCTTTTACAGGCTTACTGATCTTCACAGCACGACTCTCTTCTCTTTGAGGACTTTTTTCGGCTGAGACTGTGGAGAGAGCATATAGTTTCATCAGATAAATAGCACAGTGCTGTCTGCGACTGTGTATGTTTACATGCTCAAGACTCACTTTTAGTTTCATTGTTGGATCCTTTTTGTATGGAATCAAATGGTAACTTTGTTCCATCTGAGGGAAACCTGTCAGTTACACACAAGAGGTTTTATGTCTGCAATAAACATTCTGAAACAATGAAATAACATAGGTATGTGAATTACTGACTTTATTTAAATGAGCATTAATATTATCTAAATGCACATTGTTACAATAATGTAACAATATTCCAATTAGTATTCTGATTTCCAGATTTATTTTATAGACAATATCCTGATTCCACAAATTCTGGAATATGCTTCTTTTAATCAGAAATTTGTTGCATGTTATCATCTTATTCATAAAATCCACTAAAAGGACCTCAGTCCTTGGTAGTGTTGTTGGGAATTTTTTTAACTGAAAAGTGTTTGTAAAAAGACCTATAATGACAGCATCTTGAATCTCCAACAGTGTTATTAAAGGAACAGTTACCCAAAAATGAACATATGAAATTTTCCTTTATGCAAGGTGTTTATTTGACAGAAACGTGTATTCCTAGTTCTCCACAACAGGTTGCACTCACCTAATGTAATCATATAAGTCGTGCCATCTCTGGCCTTTCGGTACAGGGAAACACATTTCTCTGGGCATCGGTGCAGTGCCATCTGGCAACATCACACCAGATTGCCTGAACTCAGAGAATGACAGACCTCCAAAAAAAAAAAAGATTACTGTGTAATAACAATAATAATAATAATAATAAATGTAATTTATATAGCACCTTTCCAGAGTGCAAAGACGATATACAATTAGCCAGACAATAAGCAGCCATAACAGACACAACCACACATACACAATCAAGATAGAAATGTACCGGGGTCAAACAGCAGGTCGCTGGTGATGATGTTTTTAACAGACATATTGGCACAGAGTTTGACGCTCTTTAGGTGACTGTGGGTTCTGTTGAGGTAAACTGAGAGCACATAACGTAGATCCATTGTCAAGCACGTCCACCTCGTGCTCGGCGGCGCTAGGCCCACTAAACCTGAAACGCACAAGTTATCAATCAGTAACTACAAAAATGCTTGCTGCATGTGGAAAACATCGTAATAAAAACCAGAAAGTGTGAGATACCTTGTTTAGCAGTACAGGCCGTATTCTCATACACTGAACCGTGCGCAGCTCCACACAGAAACGGGAACTGCAGCCATGTCGCCGTGGACTTGAACTCTTTGAACATGTTAGAGAACGACACACGGATCACCTGCCCCTCCTGAACAATGAACAAAACAACAGAGATAAATCAAAAGAAAAATCATCATACACACATGTAGATCAGTATAATTACATCAACCAGGTATACGGAACAGTGTCTATACTGTTAATTAAATCTAAAGAAACTAAAAATCATTTTTGGTCATTGAAAAAAAGCTGAAATAAAATAAAAATATTAGATGAACAACTTAAAAATGAAAGATTTTGCTTTGGCGACTGATTGAAATAAGTTTAAGCTGAGGAACTACAATGACTAAAACTAAAACCTTAATAATAAATTAATTAAAACTACGGAGAAATATAAAAAAGATATAGTAAAAATGTCAAATTACAAAAAAATTATTAAAATGAAAATGAAAACTGAAAATATAAAAAAAAAAATTCCTGAATGATAAAGTAACAAAGAGTGATAAATCAAAAGAAAAATTATCCAAATATATGCATATAATCATTCTAATAGCAATACTATCAAAGGCCTTATTTTTAAACATAGAACTGTACATGAAAGTCAGTACCACTACATAAGTATTCACACAAAACTACACTTTTCACCTCAGCAGCAATGTCTAGGTGCACAATGAAGTGTTTGTTTGGGCTGGGTCTGAACAGCAGGTAAAGGTACTGTCCGGTGAGACCCAGAGACTGGCTGCTGGTTTTGGGCAGGAGGATGTAGTTACTGGCCGGTATGGAGCCGCGGATCCGGAACACAGAACACTTCAGACTCTTATCCTACCAATAAACAATACAGTACAATATGATAAATATATGCAACAACATATTATAGTTTCATAAGAAAGGAATAACCTCCTACCATGTATGTGGTGACGTCACCCTCTTTGCTGACTTTCTTCCATTCTTCTATCTTCATGTGTTTGAAGATGTTCACATACGGCTGCTGCCACAGAGCTGATGGAGAGATAGAGGCACATCAATCACAGCTGTATGTTTATTTTAGATACATCCCCCTCTGCATGTGTGCTATACATATTTAAATGCATTGTGAGAGGGGGTAAGTTTAGATAAATCAGTGTAAAAAAAAAAGAAAGTATAATAACTAAATAATAAAAATAAGATTAAACTAAAAACATTAACGTAAATAAGTTGATTAAAATAAAGTAAATAAATATATAGTACAAAACCCAAGCAGTACTAGGATAAAAAATGTTAAAAAAGAAAATAATATATGTATGTATATATATATATATATATATATATATATATATATATATATATAAAAATAATAAATTTAAAAATTAAATTAAAATAAATTATAAATAACATTAGTTATAAATGTAACATAATAGAAAATAAATATTTTCCAAATAATATTTAACACATATTTATAGTGTCAATTTTCCCCAGACTAAATTAAGTCTTAATACACAAAAACATATAGCTGCCTTTTAAATATTATGGGGTCCATGACATCTGAAAGGTTGAAAACCCCTTGTGTATGGTATAAAATCTGTACTGTAGTGCTCTGTATTTCAAGTTGTATTATACTGATTTGAACATTGTGTTCTTCTGCATTGTAACGTTATATTGTAAGGTACATATTGGGCTGTAGTGTATATTCCATCTTTTAACGAACAAATTAACTCAGTCCAGGTCCATTTCAGATGCTTATTACTCATTTAGTGAAGTGTTTTAATAGGTAATCTTACCTCTGGATGACATTATTGTTGACTTCACAGATCTGATTCACCTGTTGACAGCTAACGGACTATTAGCTCGCAAACTACCAGGAATGAACTGACTTCCGTCTCCAACGAATCCAGAAAGATTTTACCCATCAAAGCACCTCATTTTATCGTCGTACAGAGTTTAATTTTCGGTTTTTGTCGCTGTTATGGGGGTTTTGGCGGTCTGTGAGTTTTTTGTGTTGTTAATGCATCGCTCTTGGTGCTCGCGCTGCAGAGACCGCCGCGACGTGTTCGAACGGCATGACGTAAGCCGTACGTCATCATGCCCAAAACTGTGAATCACCGAAGACTGACAATGCAGAAAAAAATAATTTTATTTGATTTATACGCATGTTTTAATCATTATGGGGGAAATTTCATGTACATAAGCAGAAATGGACAGGGGATGTTTGAAACAAACATTATACAATTCATCTATTCTCGCAAAATATACGACAGCTTTTGAGAAAATTGAGGGAATAATAATGCAAAGATAATTTCGTTGTTGTTTAATATGTCTTATTTTGTGAAATATCTGTTTATTGAACATTCTAGATGTTGTTTGTATTTTTATATATAATATCTACAACAACAAAAAAAACTCCACTAATCTCCTTTATGAAAAAATGTATGACTCGTTTATTATATACCTGGGTACCAGGCGTAAATGGCTGTACTGTAATTTCGCAAGAAAATAAATCTTAAGATGAACGTCCTCTGAAAAAGCGTTTCAAAATTGCAATGTTGTTTGTTCTTCTTGTGCTCCCGTAGCTCCTTATGGCTGCCATAGTGACGAACGCAGCAACAGACGCTTATGAAAGGCAAGATTTCCGTTATTTTATGCTAATTATCGCTCTTATGTGACCAGATTTACGATTAAAACGGTACCAGTTTGTTATAATTCTCGATTAACAGCATTTGTATATGAATTTTAGAGCGAACGATGATCATTATTCATTAAACTAGCGTAACTGCTATTATCTGATGTGGTTTGTTGTGATTAGTTTGTTTTTCATTGAACATGAAGTTATTCATATAATAACGCATAATTTTTGAGAGATATTCGCTTTCAATTAGATTTGAGGTCTTACTAAGCGCGTGAACATTTGAATGGTATTGCTTTTAGTGCAATGTGTCTTTTTTCTTCTTGTCTAACAGGTGAAAGTTGTTTACTGAATAAAAGACAGCAATCATGTCCTTTAGAGATCTGAGAAGTAAGTGAACTAAAAAGGGACTCTTATAAAATTTATATATAAAACATGTTTCAGTATGTGGTCATGAAGCATCATAGAAATGAGTAGCTGTTGTGTAATCAGATACTATTTCTGTAGAAAAGTAGCTTATGCTAATGCGTGCATGAAAAAGGTGTATGATTGAATATTAGCAGAACATTTACAGTATGTTATGATTTGGATATGTAGATTTTACAGAGATGATGCGAGCACTCGGCTACCCTCGTCTCATCTCCATGGAGAACTTCAGATCTCCAAACTTCCCTTTAGTAGCTGAAATCCTCATCTGGCTTGTTAAGAGGTAAGATATATTAATATATTATATTATGTGTGTTTTAAATATTATGTGGTGGCAGAGAGACACCATGTTTTCTATGTCTGATATGGATGCTTAGCACTTTAAATTCTGTTTTAATTCATGATAGTTAGAACAATAATGATACAAATATATATATGTGACCCTGGACCACAAAACTAGCCATAAGGGTAAATTTTTCGAAATTGAGATTTATACACCATCTGAAAGCTGAATAAATAAGCTTTCCATTGATGTCTGGTTTGTTAGGATCAGACAATATTTGGCTGAGATACAACTATTTGAAAATCTGGAATCTGAGGGTGCAAAAAAAATCAAAATACTGATAAAATCGCCTTTAAAGTTGTCCAAATGAAGTTCTTAGCAATGCATATTACTAATCAAAAATGAAGTTTTGATATATTTACGGTAGGAAATTTACAAAATATCTTCATGGAACATGATCTTTACTTAATATCCTAATGATTTTTGGCATAAAAGAAAAATCAATAATTTTGACCCACACAGTGTATTTTTGGCTATTGCTACAAATATACCCCAGCGACTTAAGACTGCTTTTGTGCTCCAGGGTCACATATAAAAAATATTATGTACCTAAAATATTACGTAATGTTAAATATTATGCAATTTTATATGAATCTTCCCGTAGATATGAACCTCAGATGGAAATTCCCAGTGATGTTGACACAGAGTCAGACAGAGTGTTTTTCATCAAAGCTGTGGCTCAATTCATGGTAAACTATATTATTATTAATGTCACCATGAACAAAGTATATGTCAAAATCACTGCATGTTCTCTGTGTTTCTCTAGGCGACTAAAGCTCACGTGAAGCTGAATCTTAAGCGCCTGTATCAGGCAGATGGTTACGCTGTGAAAGAGATGCTGAAAATCACCAGCATCCTCTACAATGCCATGAAAACCAAAGAGAACACAGATGGGAAACAAAACAATGATGAAAACAGCAAGTTCAAGTTTGATCTGGGGTCAAAGGTTAGTGTCAAATGATTGATACAGTTTCATCATGAGTTCTATCACGAGCAGACTTGTCGAGATGAGTTATTATTATCATCATAATTAATCATTAATCATTTGGATGTTTTGTGGCAGATAGCTGATTTAAAGGTGGCACGTCAGCTGGGATCTGAAATTACAGCAAAGGGAGCAGCTCTGTTTGACCTGCTGGGGCACGAAGAGGACCTGAGAGAGAGCAGGACGGCTGCGATAGCCCGACCGCTGGAGATCACTGAGACAGAGAGAGCTCTGAGAGCGGCTGTCAAAGACGTCACGGTAAAACACAAATCCTCACTTAGTCAACCAGCAAGCACAGGTTCAGAAGATCCAGATTTTTATGATATAATTGCTTTAGTGCATTGTTTTTTGTTTTTTTTTAAAACCTTTTTGACTTCCATTGTCAAAAACAATATAGGAGTAGCAATGTATTAAAATAATTCAGTAAAATAATTAGTAATAATTCAAATAATTAAGTTCCAGACCTATCAGTAACTGAACATTCTTCAGGACCGTGTTATTTTGATAATATTTTGAATTAGATTTTTATTTTTAGATTTTCTGTTTTCATTTTAATTGTAGTTAAAGCTTTAGTAATTTTGTTGTGTTTTTGTCATTTTTATTAGTTTGTTAATAGAACAGGTTTTTATTCATTTTAATTTATTAGTTTTAGTTTATTTAGTTTATTTATTTTAATATATTTAAAATAAATTAAAAAATCAGCAACTAGCTGAAATTAAATAATAATTTTAGGGTTTTTCATATTTTATTTCAGTTAATGAAATTTTCAGGGTCATTTTGGATTCATTTTGTCTTTTTTTTTTTTTTTTTTTTACTTACAAATCGCAATTTCTACCCTATAAAATATTTTAGAGCTTTAAATAACTAGAACAATTTATATTAATTATAGAAATGCCCTTGACTTTTTATGATTTTCTTAATTTCCATGACATTTCTAGGTCTAGAAATCACACTTTTTAAAATTCCTAATATATCAAGGTTTTCCAAGACCCTGAAAATGCTGGTACTTAAATAAAAATCCCAGTTATTGAGGGAATTAATTAAATAAGAAATATGATTTCAGTTTAGTTCTCTTGATTTTTAACTTTTAGCTGATTTTAATGCTTGTTTTGTCTAATAACTCACCTTGAGGCTCCCTGGTTGAAAACCACTGCTTCAGTATTATAAAACTGAAAGAAGTTCTGAAAGAACTGCCTGTACTGAGAAATAACCTGAGGAAATTCATCCCTAAATGTTGCATAAATGTTCTTGAAGGTTTGTTATGAAAGTCTCTAGAGGGCTACAAGAACTCAAAGTCACATTCTGTTTCAGGTCAGTTCTTGAAAAGTCTGATTTTAGTGCATTCAGCGAGCAGCGTGCTTGAAATATTTACCAAGCAAAAGAACAGGAGGAGATGGAGGAACGTGTTATTTTGGGCTCTGAATGGTATCTGAATGTGTTTGCTCGTCTGTGTTCAGGAGAGCATCCAAATGACAAAAGATCTGCTCAATAACGTATCATCAGATGAGGCCAGTCTGGAGGCCAAAATCGAGAAGAAGAAACAGGACCTGGAGCGAAACCAGAAACGCTTACAAACTCTACAGAGTGTGCGGTGAGCTAATATTATTGAAATACTATTATAGATTTAGTTAAAATATTGAATTAAGATTTTAATTTTTATATTTTTCTGGTTTCCTTTTAATTTTAGTTAATGTTTTAGGAAATATTTTGGTGTGTTTTTATCATTTTTAATATTTTTTTAAAAATATTTTATAGTTTTTTTTTAATATAGTTTAATTTAGTTTTAGTTTTTTAGTACTTTTTTAGTTTTACTTTTGGCTTTAGATGCAAAAAAAAAAGTTTGAAATAATGCACAGATCATTTAGACACTGACGCTGTTTCATTATGTAGTCCAGCGTTTATGGATGAATATGAGAAGATCGAGGAGGACTTGCAGAAACAGTACCAGACATACGTGGAGAAATTTCGTAACTTGAGCTTCCTGGAGCAGCAGCTAGACGACTATCATAGAGCTGAACAAGATCGCTTCGAGGTACAATCAGTGCAGATGCATCTCAGCTTCTCTCTGGTACTCGTGTATATAAACCATATCATTCATTTATCCAGCTAAAAATAAAAAAGAAAACAAGTGAAATTTTTCAATTTCACCCAAATTCACTTTATAAAGCCTATCCTGATGCTTCCCTGATTAATCCTTTTGCCCTTTTCTTCCAGGAAGCAGAGATGGCAATGAAAATGAGACAAAACAAATTAAAGGAGGAGGAGAAGAGGCTCATGAGGAGTGGAGGTTGGTCACACACTTTCAAACACACACATTTGAACACGTTTGTCAAAGACCTTATGAGTTCTCCTCCTCTGTAGCAAGAGATGAAGACTCAGATGTGGACATACCAGAGGATGAAGGCTCTGACAGTGACATAGACGACGGACAGCAGCCCAGACCACACCACGCACGACACGCACAGATATCAGGTGATCAGCATGTAGCCCGGCATTATCTGCAGCCTCGCTCGCACGTGTGACACATGCGAGTGTCTGAGTGTACTTGATTTGTGTTTCTGATGCGTTTCCGCTGCAGGTCGAGGTGGTGCTCGATTCATTGGCAGTATGGGAGGAGGAGACAGTGAAGAGGTGAAAACACACTTTCACTCTCTATATTACTAACTAAAACAATGGTATTTTATTAGTACTTTGTTGAATTAGCTTTTATTTTTATATTTTCAGTTTTCATTTTAATTTTAAATTAATTTTTAGAAATGTTTTTGATGCTATGATACATACATATATATACATATGCAGTGGTTGCCAAAATGATTAGAACACTAGTATTTTCACCAGCTAAAAAAGGGTTTAAAGTCAGTTATTTCTATCTTTTGCTGTAATGTGTCAGTGGGAACTATCAGTTTACATTTCCAAACATTCATTTTTCCATTAATTGTAATAATTCAGTGAGATTTTTGTCTGAAACAGCCAGTGCTCCACACAGAGATCTGATCTGATCATCATCCAGTCTGTCTGGAGTAACATGAAGAAACAGAACAAACTGAGACAGACTAAATCCAGAAGAACTGTGGCAGCGTCTCCAAGATGCTTCAAGAAACCTACGGTTAAGAAACCAAAATGAATTTTTGGAAATGTAAACTGATATTACCTACTGACACACTACAGCAAAAGATAGAAATTACTGACTTTAAACCCCTTTTTTAGCTGGTGAAAATACTAGTGTTTTAATCATTTTGACCACCACTGTATCTATATACAGAAGCTATATATATATTAGTGGTGTCAAAATTAGCGCGTTAACGCATGCGATTAATTTTTTCAGATTAACGCGTTAAAATTTTTTAACGCAATTAACGCATGCGATTAATTTTTTCAGATTAACGCGTTAAAATTTTTTAACGCAATTAACGCAGGGGCGGGGCTTGGGTTGGCCACCCCATTCACAACTGCTGCCTCCGTCTCTTTTTTTCTCGAAAAGGATTGCGTTTATTTAGATGCAGAACGTCTTTATGACCACATCAAACGGGAGACGTTTCTGACGCGCTCTAGCTTCGCCTCCACGCCAGGCGCGAGTCAAACGAGCGCGGAAAAGATACTGTGCTCGTAGCGCGCGCTCTTCAAATACACGCACAAAGGTGCCGGCGCGTGCTGTAGCCCGTATCATTTCATATCAAACAGCGAAAGAAACTACGTGCATGCAATGTCCTAGTTATGCCGTCAGTTAAGGCATGGCGTTACCAAAAAGGCGATTAAAGCTGCCTTAAAACTGCGTGCATGCATGCAATATGTTATATATGTGTCACATTTAAGAACATGTCTTTGAAATGGTTTTAAAAGCTGTCCTGAGGCACCCCAGCACTGTCTCCCTCATCTAAAACACCCGATTCAACTCGTCCGCTCATTAGTAGACTTTAAGTAGACTTTAAGACCTGAAGTGGGTCAGAAAAGGTAAAGAGAGTTGTGAGAAAATAAGACTCAGATCCGTGTCACATTCAGCAGCAGCAGCTTTTAAAGCTATAGCAGACAAATAAGCTAATAACCAGCTGCTGTGATGTCTATTAATCCAAGAACAAAAGAAAAAAGAGGAAATAACTTTTATAGCTTTAAGGGGTTCATATATTTAATTTAGAATTTAGTGTTTGGTAAGTATTCATTTTCTGTATATTTCTGCTGAAGGGCACAGGTAGGTAAATATGTAATTTATTATAATGGGTTCATGTGAAGATTGTTTTAAGTTCACTTAAATTAGAAGTTAAGTCTAATAAATTTTAAAATTGATAGCTCTCAATTATACTGTAATGCTGACTGGCTACAGTCAATGGTTAAATATTCAGGGGAAAAAACTTTTATAGAGACATCAGTAGTATTGATATCAGTGATGCTGGCCTTCAATCATAACAAAAGATGCCATTAAAGAAATATTAAAAATACTGTCTTTGTTGTTTGTACATTGGAAGATTGAATGTGAAATTACTGCAATATAAAAGTATATTTAAAAACTTTAATGTTAGGTGGAATTAATCGCGATTAATTTTAGAAAAATGTGCGATTAATTAGTTAATTTTTTTAAATCAATTGACAGCACTAATATATATATATCTCTCTCTCTCTCTCTCTATACAGTGGTGTGAAAATGTTTTTGCCTCCTTCCTGCTTTTTTTTTTTTTTTTTTCCCCCCCATCTGTCACACTTGAATGATTCAGATCGTCAAACAAATTTTAATATTACACAAAGATAACCGAAGTAAATACAAAATAGAGTTTTGAAATGATGATTTCATTTATTAAGGGTAAAAATAACTGTTTGTGCCACCCTTTGCAGCAACAACTGCAATCAAGTGTTTGCAATAACTGGCAATGAGTCTTTCACATCACTGTGGAGGAATGTTGGCCCACTCTTCTTTGCAGAGTGGTTTTAATTCAGCCACATTGGAGGTTTTTCGAGCATGAATGGACTGTTTAAGGTCATGTCACAGCATCTCAATTGGATTTAAGTCCAGACTTTGACTTGGCCACTCCAAAACCTTAATTTAGTTTTTCTTGAGCCATTCAGACATGGACTTGCTGGTGTTTTGGGATCATTGTCCTGCTGCATAACCCAAGTGTGCTTGAACTTGAGCCGGTCATTCTCCTTCAGGATTTTCTGATAGAGTGCAGAATCCATGGTTCCATCAAGTGGTCCAGGTCCTGAAGCTGCAAAGCAGCCCCAGACCATCACACTACCACTGCCATGTTCGACTGTTGGTATGATGTTCTTTTTATGAAATGAAGTGTTGGTTTTAAGCCAGATGTAACAGGACACACACCTTCCAAAAAGTTCAACTTTTGTCTCAGTCCACAGAATATTTGCCCAAAAGTCTTGGGGATAATCAAGATATTTTTTGGCAAATGTGAGACGAGCCTTTGTGTTCTTTTTGGTCAGCAGTGGCTTTTGCCGTGGAACTCTTCCATGGATGCCGTTTTTGCCCAGTCTCTTTCTTATTGTTGAATCATGAACACTGACCTTAATTGAGGCAAGTGAGGCCTGCAGTTCTTTAGATGTTGTTCTGGGTTGTTTTATGACCTCCTGGATGAGTCGTCATTGCTCTTGGAGTAATTTTGGTAGGCTGGCCACTCCTGGGAAGGTTCACCACTGTTCCAAGTTTTCTCTATTTGTAGATAATGGCTCTGACCTTGGTGCGCTGGAGTCCCAAAGCCTTAGAAATGGCTTTAAAACCCTTTCCAGACTGATACATGTCAACTATTTTGTTTCTCATCTGGTCTTGAATTTCTTTAGATCGCGGCATGACGTGTTGCTCTTTAAGCATGCTTCACTTTGTCAGACAGGTTCTATTTAAGTGATTTCTTGATTCAGCAGGTCTGGCAGTTCATCAGGCTTGGGCGTGGCTAGTGAAATTTAATTCAGCTTTCTAAAATAATGTGTTTAATCACAGTTCTTTCATGATTTAACAGGAGGGGGCCAGGTAGGTTTGGACAGCTTTTTTCCCTTAATAAATGAAATCATCATTTTAAAAAAGCATTTTGTATTTACTTGCAATATCTTTGTGTAATATTAAAATTTGTTTGATGATCTGAATCTTTTAAGTGTGACGAATATGTAAAAAAAAAAAAAAGCCAGGAAGGGGGCAAAAACCTTTTCATATCTATCTATCTATCTATCTATCTATCTGTGTGTGTAGTTTTAATTTATTTTTCACTTTTGGTTTTAGTAATTTTAGTACTTCAGTTGAAACTTATTTCAGTAACTTTTTTTTTTATTTTTTATTTCTGCTGTTTTTAATAGTTTTAGTTAACAATAACACTGAACCAACATACTTTCTTAATTTCTTATGTTCTTCAGAGTTTTCAGATTATTCAGCCAGTCATGGTTTCCTAGGCTTGCTTTCTCCACGTTTTCATGTTTTTCCTCCATGATCTTGTATAACTTATCTACAATCATTGTGCTTTCATTTTTTTTCTCTCTATATATGCCGCCAGCTCTCATTTCATTCACTCCGTTTTCACTCCATCTCTCTTTCTCTTCCTCTGCACTCGTTCTTCAAGCCCAGAGTAAAGGAACGAGTTCATCTATCCGGCAGCGGCCGGAAGAAAAAGAGAAGAAAGGTGGTGTGTGTGTCAGTGTTATTTTAGTATTATGATGTTATTATAGTGTTTTTTTAAATATTTTTTTATTAGCTTTTATTTTTTTGTGCGTGTCATTTTTCTTAGTTTTTTAAATATTTGTTTTTAGCTTTATTTTATTTTCTTTTATTTCAATTAGTTGCCAAGGCAACCTTTCTAATTCTAAATGTACATTTTTCATCCAATTTTTCATTTTTTATCCAATTTTTATATTTCTTTTATTCAGCTTTTTTCAATTATGAAAAACAATTTTAATAGCTTTAGTTAACAATAACACTGACGTGCGTGTCTAAATGTGAACATCTGGTGGTTCTGCAATAATTAATTGTGATCATTCTTAATTAGGGATATTGATTGAGCCCCCCCCTTCAGTTACCATCCACTGAGTGCTGTGTGTGTCTTTGGCTATAATTCACAATGTGCTTTGCTTTGCAGTCAGACGATAGTGAGATCGGCGTAGACGATGATGATGAAGATGGTGAGGAAGACGAAGATGAGGAGGAAGAGGAAAACGAGGATCTGGATGAAGACAATGACAGTCTGGAGGGCTCCTCCACCAAACCAGGACGCTCAAAGCGATCGCTACACCCACAAATCCTTGAGGAGAGCGATAATGATTTTTAATGTGCAACCAGCATGCATTAAAGAAATAGTTCACATAAAAATTTAAATTTGCTGAACATTTATTCACCTTAGGCCATTCAAGATATAGTTAAGTTTGTTTCTTCATGGGAAGAGATTTGGAGAAATTTAGCTTACATCACTTGCTCACCAGTGGATGCTCTGCAGTGAATGGGTGCCGTCAGAATGAGAGTCCAAACAGCTGATAAAAACATCACAATAATCCACAAGTAATCCAGTAAATTAAAACACCTTAGTGATGGATTTGTTTCTTACAAGCATATAGTTTTTTGCTTCACAAGGCATTAATTGATGGAGTGGAGTGTTGTGGATTATTGTGTTGCTTTTATCAGCTGTTTGGACTCTCATTCTGACGGCACCCATTCACTGCAGAGGATCCATTGGTGAGCAAATGAAATCTCTCCAACTCTGTTCCGAACAAACTCGTCTATATCTTGGATGGCCTAAGAGTGAGTAAATTTTCAAAGTGTCAATTTTGGGTGTACTCTTCCTTTAAATAACCATGCATTTGCTTCCAAAAAAGGATAATAGACTTCAGTTCTTATGTAAATTGCTGCATCGACCTGAATGTGACAATTCACATTAAATGTTTTTTATTTTTCATGACACGGAAACAAGATAAATATCTGTAAATAACAAAATGTAATTTCCAGTATATATGAATATACCTTCTCATCTGTATTCAAGTGTTTAATTGCCGTTAACATTCTCAGTTACTTGAATTCATCTGAATGAAAGTTCAGCAAAATTGTTGTATGATGTGTTTTATTAAGGCAACATCTTTGTCAGTTCTGTTTTATAAAATAAACATAAAATATACATAAACTTTGGAAATATGTACATGAATAAGGCTCTAAATAAACATGCTGTGGCGAGTTTGTGCGTGTGCTAGATATCCACCACGCAATCTGGAGCACCAGCTTTGATGGCGTCTGAGACGACCTTTGCCCCCGACTCCCCGATGCCGTTACCCTGGAGACTGAAGCAGAAATAGGAAATCATGACACACATCACAGAATCTCACTCAGGATCAATCACGCTGAGGTGAAATGTGCCACTCACAGCAAAATTGAATTGATCAGCGTTCAGAATCACACCCACAGCCAGTGCTAAACATTTACCACATGTGCCATGCAATCATGACACTCTGTGGTTGAACCTCTCACACACAGACGGCGGTTCACACATAGACCCACACACACACACACACAGACTGACTTGATGTAGGTGAGCTGATGGTTTCCTCTCAGCGCAGTAGCGATGAAAATCGCTCCATCCATCCCCAGAGAATTCTCCTGTAGACTACAAACACACACAAATACACCGTTTTAACATTCATGTTCTGTTTTGAGCATGGAAATGTTGCTTGATCAGCATATTAGAATGATTTCTGAAGGATCATGTGATTCTGAAAGTACAGCTTTGATCACAGGAATAAAATACAATTTAAAATATATTCATGTAGAAAATATATATATTTTTCTTTTTTACACATACATTTTGCAAATGTTCAAAATTGATTACTCTGCTGGATTCCAACCACATTTCTGCAAAGCTCACATCCATTTTGTGATGAAACAGCTTTAATAACATCTCTCAATTATGTTTTGATCAGAGTATATGATTATATAGGAGAGTAATGTGTTCTTTAGACATACTTCAGACTTCTCAAGCTCCTGTTTTTCTTCAGAGCACTGGAAAACGCCTTCGCTCCTTCCATCCCAATGGAGTTTCCACGCAGACTAAACAAAAATGGGAAATATCGAGTAATATATGAGTTTTTAAAGAGAGTTTATCATACACTATTCCAGTTCTTTCTTTTTTTCCTAGTTGTATGCAAAAAAACTTGGGGTCAGTAAGAATTTTGTTTTTTTTGAAAGCAATTAATAATTTTATTTATTTAGAGAAGATGCATTAAATTGATCCAAAGTGACGGTAAAGACATTTATAATGTTACAAGAGATTTTTATTTCAAATAAATGCTGTTCTTTTGAAATCAGCAAATCAGCATTTTAGAATGATTTCTGAAGGATCATGTGACACTAAAGACTGGAGTAATGCTGAAAATTCAGCTTGATCACAGGAATAAATGACTTTTTAAAATATTTTCAAATAGAAAAAAGTAAAAAAAAAAATAAAAAAAAAGTAACAATATTTCACAATATTACTGTTTTTACTGTTTTTTTGTGTAAATAAATGCAGGCTGGGTAAGCAGAAGAGACTTACTCTAGTGTATGAAGGCTTTCGTTGACCACCAGAGCATCCGCTAGAGCAACGGCCCCTGATTTACCCGCTGATACACCCTGAAGACTTCACAACACACACATGCAAGATCAGACACAATCAGCTTTAGCAAACATAAGGACGAAAACTGAAGTGAGACTCACTAGAGCACACTGAGAGAAGAGTTTGACCTCAGAGCACTGGCCAGAGCAATGACACCGTTATCACCCAGAGCGTTCTCCTGCAGACTGACAGAGAAACACACAACGGCTCATCATTCAAGACACAGATATGAGACAATGAGACATGCACTTTTAAAAACATAAATATTTGTTTCGTTCCAAACAAAAGTCGTTTTCAGCCTAATGCATTAGAGAGCATTTCATTCTGTAGTATGTTGTAGCGCTTTCCACAAAAACCAAAACATGGATCTGAAGAACCTGTGCATTCTTGAAAATAAAGGTTCCAAAAGGGGGGTTTCACAGGAATGAGGCATTTTTGATTCCTCAAAGAATCTTTCAGTGAACAGTTCTTAATGGAAGCTTTTTTTCTTAGTGTTAAGAACATTTAAAAGAACATTTGGTCCCACTTTATATTAGGTGGCCTTAATTACTATGTACTTACATTTAAATTAATCATTTGGTACAATGCACTTATTGTGTACGTACACGTTTTTACATTGTACTTATATTTTTAAAAATACCTGCATGTAATTACATCTGCAATTAATTTCTGTTATTACATTTATAATTACACTGTTGACCCATCCCTTACACCTTAACCCACCCTTAAACCTACCCATACCACCAAACCTGTCCCTAACCTTACCCGTATCCCACCTCAATAACAGCAAAAGTGTTTTGCAACACAATGTGAACACAATAAGTACATTGTACTTGTTTTTTGATGTAAGTACATAGTAGTTAAGCCCACCTAATATAAAGTGTGACCAAATATTTTTCCACTATAAAGAACCTGGATGTTAAATGCCAATAAAGAATACTCTTAAAAATACAGGTGCTTTATTGGAATTATTGGTTCCATGAAGAAACTTTAACATCCATGGAACCGTTCCATTCCACAAAAGGTTCTTTAGACTTTCAAAACTTAAAAAAAAAAAAAAAAAAAAAAAAAGAACTATTCACAAAGATTTTTTGAGGAACCCGATATAGCTCTTCTATGGCATCACTGTAAAAACCTCTTCTGGAAGCTTTATTTTTAAGAGTGTAAGCTCTTATGGTTCTAAAATGCTTTAAAGCAGCACTGAAGAACCTTTTATTTTTAAGGAAAGCCTCAGGAAAGGACTGCTAGAGTTTGATGCATGAGGATGTGGAAGTTCTTACTCCAGCAGCTGAATGCAGGTGTTGCTCGTGAGAGACTGAGCTAAAGCTTTAGCGGCTCCAGCCTTTATGAAGTTCCACTGGAGACTGAAATACACACACACACACACACACACAGGAATATATTAGACATTTACATGTGAAACGGATTTCTAAAAGCAACACATTCATATGAAGTCAGTGTGATAGATAGCATGATCTCACATCCTAACATGGACAACATCACATCCTGACCTCGATGATTTCATTACCTGACCAAGAGTCATCTTTAAGGTTCTCATTAGCTCATCTCTTTTGTCTTAATGTATTTGTAGGTTCATTTCTAAGTGTATGAATATGTGTGTTTTGTGTTGGTGGTTTCAGGAGTGTATGTTATTGAGATGATGTGCGTTTTCTCACTGTAAGGATGTTATTGCTCTGTTGACTCTCATGGCTTCAGCGATGGCCGTCACTCCCTCATCGTGAAGAAGATTAGCGGTCAAACTTACACACAGATAAAAACACTGATAAATGATTTGCAATACGTTCAGGTTGTGAGTATAACAAAAGCTCAATACACGGTGACACAGAATACTACATTTAATTTTAAATGACTTTGTGAAACAAAATACTTTAGTTTTGTGCCAAGAAAGTTCATGTGATTATTTGATAGATTAACAAAAAATTGATAAATTTGATTATATCGCTTCAAAATTAAAATCTGATTATATAACAAATATACATTTATAAGTTAATAAAAATTACTATGGGCTAAAAAATTTATTTATTTAAATAAATAAAATAAATAAATATAAATATATATATATATAAATATATATATATATATATATATATATATATATGTATTAAATAAAATTAAATATTTAATTAAACAGTTCATTCAGTTTATTTTAATAGGAAATAAAATAAATTCTTGCATGAAATTTGCATATTTCTAATGTATTACAATTAGCTTTTTATATATTTTTAAATTTATTTATTTTAAATAAACACGATTAATTTATTTATTATATACACAATACAAATTTAATGTTAATATATATAAATTAATAAATCTAATTATATTTACTACAAACTAAAAATATTTTATTTTACTTAATAAATATTTAGAATACATATACAATACATTTACTATATAAGTTGAATATTTATACATATTTAAAATATTTATAGCATTTTTAATAGATTGCATGTGAAAAAATACATACACAAACATTATTTTTAGTCTTAATTAGCTTTATATAAAACCAGTAAAAGACAAAGGCATGTGTTCATTTTGACATTAAACAAGTTTTTTGTGTGTACTTACTCAAGTTCTCTGAGACAAGTGTTGACTTTTAAGGCTTTGGCGATGTCTTTGGCTCCAGCGACTCCTATTGAATTCTCCCTCAGACTGACACACACAATCAGAATTATTTCTTAGCCAGAACACACGTTTAAATAGTTTAATACTGTGGCGTTAGACATTGACATGTATTGACATACTTGAGACAGCTGAGTCCTCGGTTTGACTGAAGAGCGTGTGAGAGAGCTTTAATGCCTCTGTCACTCACTGAGTTACTCTGAAGACTGAAAACGTGAGAGAGACAGATCAGAAGCTCATTCACATTCACTGGATTATTTGTAATGAACTGGCTCATTTAATGTGTTTTACCTGAGCGTGTGGAGTACGTGGTTGACCATAAGAGCCTGAGCCAGAGCTACTGTTCCCAAATCACCCAAATGATTGCTGGAGACACTGCAATAACATTCACACAGACAGAATTATTTTCAGCAGAGAGTTTAATCTGATCAGATTTTGAGCTGACACTTCAGCTTCTTACTTGAGATCTTGTAGAGTTTGATTCTTTGTAAGGGCTTCTCCGATTTTTTTCACTCCTTCTGGCCCGATGCCGTTCTTCTGAATGCTGCAATACATGAAGATTTGTGTTTATGATGCTCTGCTGAAGCGCACACACACACACACACACACACACACACGCACACTTAAACAGACTCACTTGAGTGTGGTGAGCTTTCGGTTTGATTGAAGAACCTCCGCCAGCGCACGCGCTCCTTCATCCTCTATGTGGTTATTCTGCAGACTGCATGAATCAACACGCACGCACATCCAGTCAAACAAGAACACACATACAGTCTGCTCATATGTGCTCACAAGCATATACAAATTAAATCAAATAATTGATTAAAGATTTGTTTATTAATGTATTAAATTCTAAATTTATTTTTTCAAAAATAATGTATTTTATTTTATAAATAAATACATTACTTTTATTTATTATAAATATTTTTTACACTTACAGCTGTAACAATTTTATTATGTAGAATTCACTTGACTGACAGAAGGACCTCATTAGTTATTTTATTAAATTACAAAAAAATCTTAGAAAAAATTATCTTAATTAGAAAAAATCTTAGGAAATAATATTTTATAAAAATAATAATTTTTATAAATATTACAAAATAAAAAAATAAAAAGCTGCAACAATTCTATAATGTTTGTCAGAACTCACTTGACTGATATGAGGACCTCATTAGCTCTTTTATTATTGCAAATTTAATAAATTAGAAATATATATTATTTAAATAATTTGTTTGATAAATAAATAATATCGATAAATAAATAGATTTTATTTTTTATACATATTACAATATTTAAAAACAAATTACAGCAATAACAATTCTATAATGGTTTATCAGAACTTACTTGACTGTCACGAGGACCTGGTTCAATTTTAGGGCCTCGCACAACGTCTTTGCTCCCTTGGCACCAATATTATTGCCACGAAGACTAAAAAAAAAAAATCAGAGAACAGTTTTATTTAAAAATCAATTTTATTTGCTCTTGTTGATTCGGATTATAAGGATCAAGGACACAGGAAAAGACATGTCACATTAGTTTGCACTATATTATTAAATGACCTTGTAACTGCTAGTGAAAATGCAAAATGATTATTATATTAATAAAAAAGTCACTGACTCCAGGGTTGTGAGGGTTCGGTTGACGAGTAGAGCCCGACTGAGTGGTTTAATGCCTTTGCTGCTTATGGAGTTATCAGCCAGACTGATAAAAGAGAGAGAAAGAGAGTTAAATAAAGTTAAAGGCTGTAAAAAAAACATCCTAACATTCAAAAGGTTGGGGTCTGTAAGTCTCCCCTGCTCACCAAGGCTGCAATTATTTCACAAATTACAGTAAAATATTGTGAAATATTATTACAATTCAAAATAACCGTTATCTATGTGAATATATTGTAAAATGTAATTTATTCCTGTGATGCAAAGCTGAATTTTCAGCATCATTACTCCAGTCTTCAGTGTCACACGATCCTTCAGAAATCATTCTGATATTGCTCAAGAAACATTTATGTTTATCAATGTTGTGCTAACCGGTGTACATTTTTTTTCACAATTATTTGATGAAAAGAAAGTTCAGAAGAACAATATTTATATTTAACAGAAATTTTTGTAACAATGTAAATGTCATTTTTGATGAATTTACTGTAATGCACCCTTGAATAAAAGTATTAATTTCTTGCAAAATAATAAAACTTACTGTATGCGGTAGTGTATATGTATGTAAGTGTGTGTCCATACCTGAGCATTTGAATATGGCACTCTTTGGCACTCAGCAGACTTCCCAACAGCTCCATGGTGCCTTCCTTAAACTCATTGTTTTCCATTCTGCACAACACACATATACAGAGTTAAAAAGATACACAAGAGATTTAACATGAAAAATAACTTAGGTGTGTTTCTCAAACAAATCTGTAATATGGCTTTGGAAGTCTTTAAATATAGAACTCAACTGTATATACTAACTTTATGCTATAGAGTTTTGTCTTTTTAGTATAAACATGCGCATTTTACCTCAGCTTACTGCAGTACAGCAGCTGTGGGAGGAGCCTCTTCAAGGAGGAGGAGTCTAGGCAGTTGGACAGTTGCGTCTCTTCAGTACATGCGTCTGATACTTGCAACAAGTAGGCGAGAACAGCACAAACTCCGCCCTTCAGCTTCCCCCGCAGGCTGCAGTTAATGAGATCGTCCTCTACGGATCGTAGCCACTCCGCCTGCTGCAGCTCCGCCAGACACGTTACCATCGTGACGCTGCGCATGCTAACGGCATCGCCTCCTGTCCCGGTCACTGCGTTTTGAAGCAAAGTTGTCGCTGTTGTGCGCTGGGTCACCTGCTCCTCGTGCCCAACGCCCAGCGAACTGCCTAGCAAAGCAGCAGCCGCTGGAGACAGAAGCCCTGACAGGAAGCGCATAAAGAGGTCGAGGTTGCCTTGCGCTGCGGCGTCTGATTGGTTGGTTTTCTGCAGCGCAGCGCGGTAGTGGCTGTGGAAGCCGATGCGGGGCCAGGAAACACCGCTTTCGGAAAACAGATCGAACATCCCGCGCCTCAATGAAACGTAGTAAAAGAGCGCCCCCAGGAACTCCTGCACGGACGTGTGCGTGAACTGCCACGCCACGCTATTGGACAACCAGCTTTGCCTGCGCTGGAGGATGCGGTAGCTGAGCGCCCCACCCTGAGGTGGTACGTCGACACTGTAAGTTCGCAATTCTGTCTCACTAAACGTATACCGTCGACGTAAGAGGCTATAAAAAGCAAGGCGACCCAGAGTGCTAAGCGGCTTCCTGATGCCTCCACTGGGCGTGTCTGATCCAGAGAGGTGTGGCCAACAGTAGTGGGCGTAGACTTCTGTTAACGTTCGAGGAAGGGGCGTGGCATCTGAGTCCAACTTTATTAGGCGCGATAGCGTAGTTACGATAATGTGGCAAACAGCAGGCACGGAAGACAAAATGAGCAATGGTTTCTGGGAATTCAGGTAAGTCCACACATGGGAGGAGACATCCTCAGGTGTGTTTGTTTCAGACGGTGAACTGTCTTGTGATATCGAATACGCATCTAGCGTGTTCATAATACAGTGATTAATATAATCCTTTATTTGCGTTCGGGAAAGAGGCGGGGCTTCCGTCACACGGTCGACCAATCCTGCTGGAACTTTCGCACCAGTGCCAGGCCTTGACAAAAGCCAGAGCGTTGCCCCTGGCAACAGGTTACCTCGTACAATGTTCGCAATGAGATCCGACACGGGAATTTCACGACGAGGGTCGCTAGTGGACGGGGCATCTGCGAAATCCAGCGACTGGCGAAATTCTTCCAATCCGTCCAAAATGAGCAACACTTTGCAGGATTCGTTAAATAAAATTACGTCCATGTTATCATACGGAACGAACAGTCGCAGCAAGCGCTCCACCGATAGCCGATCGAAACTACTCAATTCCCAGCATGCAATAGGGATTGCGAGACTAAGCTCTGGATAGATCTGACTGGAGCTCCATAGCTGGATGAAACGGCGGACCATTCGGCTCTTCCCACTGCCGGCCACGCCCACCGTCAGTGTCACGCGAGGGGCGGTGCTAACTCTCGTCAAAGGAGTGATCAGCTTGTCCAATCCCAGCGCTCGACCGTGAAGAGGCCCCGCCCCTCTGTTGACTGACACCTGTACGAGGTCGTGTTCTCGCTGCTGAAGGTCAGAAACGCACTCTATGAGAAGTAAAGTGGAATTTGAGTTGCCAGCGACTTGCGCCAATGAATTTTCATCTTCTTTGAGCCGCTGAATGAGAGCGTCTTTATACGGTCGAACCACAGAGTCTGCGGAGGGAAAGAGACAGACGTGAGGAACTTTTAAGAATTTTAAAAGAACAAACAAATAAATTAAGCACATATACTAACCATGTACAGTTATAAGGTTGTATTCAGTCAGGTGTGAACTTTGAAGATAAGTCTGAAGGGCGGCGCCATGTGGATCAGTGACAGAAAGGAACTCAACCAATAAATGCACTTTATCTTTCAACAACCCCATTTCCTGGATAAGCCCCGCCTCCTGTGCACTAAGTAGGTCTGCCTTTCTCATGTGATGGACCACATTTACCAAAATGGAGGTGGAGAAGAACCGTTGCAACAACGTCTGGTGTCTGCGTAACCACCCAGAATCTGAGGAACAAACAAATAGGTGCACAAACATATAATTTAGTGTAAGGAATGCATAAAATGTAAAAAATGGGAATGCACAGATACTAAATCTTTGGCCAGCACTGATATATATATATATATATATATATATATATATAGAGATATATAGAGATATAGATTATATATATATATATATATATATATATATATATATATATATATAGATATCTTTAATATTGATCATAATTATTTAAAATTTGAAATATATATATTTTTACATTTATACACTTCAATATTTAATATAAATGACTGATAACAAAAAATGGGCTAAATCTTTGTGGGCTATATCTTCTTATCTCTACCTTCCATCCTTTTGCTAGTCTCTTGTTTTTGAGCACTGGACTTCAGATCCAGGTAGCAGTACTCCTGCCATGGGATATGGGAATGTCTATCCATCCCAGAGCGCTAGGAAACCCAGCTCTGTGTCTGTGTGTGTGTGTGTGTGTGTGTGTCAGACCCTCAGTGTCATTCAGTGGCATCCATTTTCCTGTAACACAGACCGACAACGCATCAGCAGCAGCACACTTCAATCAAACGGATACAGTCACCATCACAGCATCATGGTTTTGCACAGACAAACAATGCTCATTTTCTTCCAGATGTATATTTTGTAATTTATGAAATGTGGAATTGCATTGACATGCTTCCTAACTGTGTTCAGAATTTAAAAAAAGTTAAATGTCCTTAAAACTTCTTGAATAAAACATGTAGAGAAAGGTCCAGAGGTGCACATGTCAGTTCTCTGGAAATCAAGACTGAACCTCATTACCCACATGCTTCAACAAACACTGTGTTACCATGGTTACAGCATGACAGCGGTCCCAAACAGATTGCGAGGTACAGTTTACAAGCTTGTAGCAACAAGACAACAATGACAATCTTATGCCACAATAAGCCTCGTTTCTATTAACAAAACAACCTGCATGCCAGTTAGGATATTAAAAGCTCAGGGGAGGTAGAAACTGCAGCATTGGCCTTCCCCGCAAACACATTATGAGTCCCATATGACAGACAGACCCGGGCAGATTACTTACAAATTGTAATCCATTACGGATTACAGATTACATGATGAAAACTGTAGTTAGTAACGTAATCTAGGTTACACATTTTTGGTAAAGTAATCTGACTACTTTTTTAGATTACTTTTAGATTACTTTTTTAATTAATTACTTTACTTTTAGATTACTTTTTTAAATTAATCCATAAAAAGTAACTATAATCTGATTACAAGTAAATCTGATTAAAATGCAATATACTCTAATTACAAGTACTACATTTTTGGAATATGATTACATAATCCAGATTAAATGTAATCAGTTACTGTCCAGCAATGATGACAGAAACAGTGCAGTCAGCTGAATGTTTTCAAGCCTTTGATTCTGCAGATGTTATGAGGTTAATGCTGAGGTTAATGCAGAAAGCCCTGGAAACCATTCATGCTTGAGCCAAAGTAGCCTATAGACCTAAAAGTGTTAGCAGCATATTTGTATTCATATTCATAAGCATGTAATAATCAAATATAGCTGTCAGTTAAATTGAAAAAGGAGGTTACAGTCAACGAATGAATTAATTCATGGACAAGGTTTATTTAATTGTGTGTGTATACATATGTATATAAGAAAGATTTCGATATAAAATATATATTTTGTTTTTGAAAGAAGTCTCACCATGGCTGCATTTATTTGATAAAAAAAAAAATGCAGTAAAACAGTCATATTGTAAAATATTATTACAATTTAAAATAACTGTTTTCTATGTGAATATATATTAAAATGTAATTCATTGCTGAATTTTCAGCATCATTACTCCAGTCTTCAGTGTCACATGATCCTTCAGAAATCATTCTAATATGCTGATTTGCTGCTTAAGAAACAATTCTCATTATTATCAATGTTGAAAACAGTTGTGCTGCTTAATATTTTCGTGGAAATCATGATGCATTTTTCAGGACACTTTCATGACTAGACACAATTAAAAAAAGAACAGCATTTATTTGAAATAAAAATCGTTTGTAACATTATAAATGCTTTGCAGTCACTTTTGAATAAATTATACTGACCTAAAACTTTTGAACGGTCAAAATCAATTTAAGAAGATGTAAATGTTCACATACTGTACGTTCAGTAAGTAACAGACCCGGTAACACAGAACAGCAGTGTCAATGTCATGTTACACTTGATGTGTAAATCGGGCTAAATGTGTTCAAACAACAGTAGGTCATTTCCTTTGTGGTATTTTAATAACAAATATAGCAAGAATTATTTTTTTCCCATGGTTGGGTTTAAAGTAATTACCATACACTATATCTCTATTTAAAATATGATCAAAACTGATGACTGACTGAACCCTTACAAATATCCAGAGCCTCTTCTAAAACATCATTTACTTTTAAATCTAGACAGCCAGAATACCCTAGCTACCACCATAATTATCCCAATAACCACTCAGAATACCCTAACAACCATCCTAAATATCCTAGTAACCACTCAGAATACCCCAGCAACCAACCTTTATCCTAGTAACCACTCAGAATACCCTAACAACCATCCTAAATACCCTAGTAACCACTCAGAATACCCTAGCAACCACCATAATTATCCCAGTAACCACTCAGAATACTCTAACAACCATCCTAAATACCCTAGTAACCACTCAGAATACCCCAGCAACCAACCTTTATCCTAGTAACCACTCAGAATACCCCAGCAACCATCCTTTATCCTAGTAACCACTCAGAATGCCCTAACAACCATCCTAAATACCCTAGTAACCATTCAGAATGCACTAGCAACTATCCTAAATACCCTAGCAACCATACTTTACCCTAGCAACCTTCCTAAATACCACAGTAACCACTCAGAATACCCTAGCAACCATCCTTTACCCTAGCAACCATCATAAATACTTTAGTAACCATTAAGAATACCCTAGCAACTATCCTTTATCCTAGCAACCATCCTAAATACCTTAGTAACCACTCAAAATACTATAGCAACTATCCTTTACCCTAGCAACCATACTAAATTTACATTTAGTCATTTAGCAGATGCTTTTATCCAAAGCGACTTACAAATGAGGACAATAGAAGCAATCAAAACCAACATTTTCTTAAAAAAACACAAATGAAATAATGATTTTACAACAGCAATATTAATTAATGTAACTGTTTAACATTTGCAGTTTTTTGAAGAATGTGCGTTCAGAAAAATAGAAATTCTCCAGCAATTAACTGCATACAGCTCATGTTTAAGGACAAACACCTTATATACACAAATTTATCATATAAAATATAGCTAATCCACTTGATGATGAAAGCAAATACTCACTGTTGATTGAGTGGAGTTGATCTTGTTGGTCTTCAGATCTGGAGGCTCCAAACACACAAACTCAAGCGCAGGAGCATCAGGTGTGTTTCTGAGCACAGGAAGTCTTGCTAGCGTCTGCTAACCTCCGCTCTTCTCTACCCTACCTCTCACGGAACTCATCTTCATCCTCCATTCGACACTTTCTCTGTTTGAGTGTCTCTGTCACGCACCGTCTGTCTTTTTCTTTAATTCTCTTCTATCCTTCCTGTTGCACCTCCTTCTCTTCCTGTGCAGCAGGCCACAGATGCACTTTTGACGCGTAGCATCGTCTGACATGCTGTCACTATGTGCACAAAACCACATACGCATACATGCACACGCTTCCACGCGCTCGCTTTACATAAGCATTAGACTGTAAAAATACAACACAAAAACACATATTTTCACACATGACTACAGTGTGAAATGAATAACACAGACAGATAAGGTCAATGGAGGTCAATATATATGTGTGTGATTTTGTCTTAAGAAGCTGCATCTGACACAGACAGGACAGGAAGTGCTGATTAAAGAACAGGAAGAGAAAAGAGAGACTGAGAGATCAGACTGACAAATGAGACAGACCACTAAAAAATAATAAATAAGTATATGGGGTCAGTTTGGGGTCAAGGATGCATTAAATTGAACAAAAGTGACAGTAAAAGACATTTATAATGTTACCAAAGATTTCTCTTTCAAATAAATGCTGTTCAAAGAATTCTGAAAAAAAAAAAAAAGTTTCATTGTTTCCACAAAAAAATGAAGCAGCACAACTGTTTTTAATTCTGATAATAATAAGAATAAGCATGATCTGAAGGATCATGTGACTCTGAAGACTGGAGTAATGATGCTGAAAATGTAACTTTGCATCACAGAAATATATTCAATTAGAAAACGTATTTTAAATTGTAATAAAATTTCATATTATTGCTGTTTTTTACTGTATTTTTGTATAATAAATGCATCCTTGGCGAGCAAAAGAGACTTTCACAAACATTAAAAAACCATTTCAACCCCAAATGTTTGAATGTATATATTATAAATAAATAATATAAAATTAAATAAACACACATATATTCAATATTAACAAACAGAAACATTTATTGTAATTGTATTACTTTAGAAAATTTCCTCTTCCAAATGTACATAAGACTGATCATCAAAATCAAAGATGAAAGACTAAATCAATAATCAATTACATTAAAAATCCTATAAGGAACCAGTGAGAATGCAACATTTGCAAATTGTATTTTAGTTTTTCAAAACTGCAAAAAAAGAAAAGAAAAAAAAAAGACCTTTCAAAATGGACATAATGGAACACATTTCAATTCTACACTTCTACTCTGACAAAAATAGTAATCAGCATTATACCTTGCCTTCTTGACCCTTTATTTCCTGTGTGTGTTTCTGCTCTACGTCTTAAGAAAGCCAAGCTGACTGTCTGATTCAGTGTCATGAGTGCTGCCAGTCCTACAACGACGATTAAGTGACAGAACACTCTAATATCTCATTAACAGGCCAACTAACAGGCCGATCAACTAACAACTGAGAATGGAAATGAATTGCGCGGACAGTGAACTTTAAAGGGATAGTTCACCCAAAAATGAAAATTCTGTCATCATTTACTCACCCTCAAGTAGTTCCAAACCTGTATGAATGTCTTTGTTCTGCTGAACACAAAGGAAGATATTCTGAAGAATGTGGGAAACAGAGCAGTTCTGTGGCACCATTGACTTCCATAGTATTTTGGTAAGTCAATGGTGTCCCAAAACAGCCTGGTTACAAACTTTTCAAAATATCTTCCTTTGTGTTCGGCAGAACAAAGAAAATCATACAGGTTTGGAACTACTTGAGGGTGAGTAAATGATGACAGAATTTTCATTT